>WTSP01015115.1:59007-72203 GCA_025331215.1 Actenoides lindsayi | reverse complement strand
CGGGGCGGTGGCGTGGGGGGGGGGGGGGGGGGGGGGGGGGTACTGCTAAAACCAAGCTGGTGTAAGCTTTCCACCTTCTGCCCTCCTTTCTTAAGTCTCTGTACGTGCTCTCGGCGCGCTGGGAGGTGGGATCGCACCATCCCTTCCGCAAGGTCGGTAGCGGAACTCACATGTGGTTGCAGGTTCTTCACCTGGTGGGGAGTTTCTCTGGGCTCCCAGGTCCTCTGCTTCCCTGCCACCTTTGCAAAGTAAGTGGCTGCCCAGCTGGTATCAACAGGAGCACAAGCATAAAGCTTCAGCCCATTTTTAGTGGCTTCCTCTTTATCCATGCCCTTTATTGTATGGACTTACTATAATAACCTGTTTATGTGCCTGGTGAGAGTCAGTTCTTTGCTTTTCCCTCCTTTGTTTTGGTAGGTCCAGCAACAGGAACAAGATGAAATGTTACAGAATTGCTGATTTCCTCCTTTTTGAAGTTGAGGCTGGTTAGAAGAAGGGTAAAACATGGAATTCTTGGGACCCAGTGGGGTCTGCAGGGCGAGCGCTGGATCAGGTCGGTGTTCCTGGCAGCCAGGCTTTGCAAATTCCTTGGATACCTGTGAAAGGGCACAGGTAACACCCTCAAAGGCATGTCTGAGAGCAGGGCTTTTTTCTTTTCTTTTTTTTTTTTTTTTTTTTTTTGGCTGGCAAACAAGACCTCTCCTTGCTCTCTGGAACCCTCTAGGGAGCCCTTGGACCAATTAAGGTTTAATTTAAGGGACTGTTGGCCTCTGAAAGCTTTTGTCCCTTTGGGGGATCATGGCACGGTGTGGCAGGGGCTGCACAGGAGGTTGTGGTGTCAACCCCCTCCCTTTGCTGCTGTGCTTTCCCGCTGGCTTCGTCCCTCTTGAGCCATCAGTGCTTAATTACCAGCCGGAATCAGGTTTCTCCAGCATTTGGCAAGGCTGTGGCAACTGGGAGAGGGGCAGTTAATTAAGCAGCCTGTTGGTCTTTGCTTTTGCTGGCTGGGAGCTTGCTCTCCTCACAGTGGTGTTAAAAGTCCTGTGGGAAGGAGGGAGGGATATTTACATCCAGTAAAGAAGTTAAAGAAGGGCTCGGGCTGGCCCCCCAGCTGGTGTGAGGATATGAACCACTCGCATCGTGTCATCTTAGTGCCAGCAGCAGCCTGATCCTAACGGCTTCATCAGCAAAGCGGATCAGAGCTCCCACCGCAGCACGGGAAGAGACTGTGTCTGATGATCTGCTGGGGAAGGGGGTTGGGTCTGAATTGCTTCAGCTGGTCCTGTGTCTGTTCCTGCCTCCTTGGGAAGGAGTAATTTTTCTTTTCAGAATTGGAAAGGGGGAAAGAGCTGGAAGGGGAGGAAAATTCACTTGAGGGTTTCTGTGTCAGACCTGAGTCTGAGCGCTAGAAATATGGCAAACAGCTCCAAGGAGGAGAGTTAAATGGATTTTAGGAGCTGTTGTGGAAGGAAGCATGGAGAATAATAAATTTTTTTTCTTACTTTTAATCATGACCTTGTCATACTAAAGCTTTAGTACATTTAGGATGAATGGCTGGGCCACGCATGGATTTGCAGCCAAATACAACATCATGGCACCACGATGAAGCATGGTTCAGGTTTTGCAGGGTGGAAGAATCGAAGGGTGCCATGTTCTGGGAGGATGTTGTGGTGTGTTGTGGCACGATCTGGACTTGTCCCCCAGAACTGGCCATCCTACCTGGCTTGGAGGACAAAGGCCTGTGTTGTGCCGGAGGCTCCTTCGCCTGCCCCACTGCTGCTTGGTTCCAAGCCCTGTCCTCTCCTGCCCAGAGTCTCCAGACCAGCTGGAAGTGGGAAAGTGCCTTTGCTGCAAAGGGGCTGTGCAGGGAGCAGAGGGACAGAAGAGCTTGACTCACTGCCACCATGGGAATTGTCCCCTGTGATCCTGCAGCGATTAAGTGCCACAGTGGGTGGAGGGGAGGAAAGGGTGTGATGGAAGATTCTTTCTCCCTTTTTTTTTTTTTTTTTAAGAAGGTCATTTGAGTCAGAGCTGACAAAAATCAGGAGGTTTAGAGAAACATGAATGGCTGGCTTCCTGCCAGGGCCTGACATCTTCCTTGCATGAAGGTGAACCCAGGCCAGCCCTTTCCAGAGATGTTTATGGATAGTTGGTGCTTTATGATAAACTCTGTGGAGAGGAATGCTTGCAGTCATGCAAGAGCAGGAGCTTCGTGCCAGTGCTTGCTTGAGGTTAATTACTGCAGTTGAGAAGGTGGCTGGATAGCATCCTCTGTCTCCCCCCACCCCCAGAGTCTGTTGGGCCCAGTGACACTAGGGAACAGCAGAATTTCAGACTGAAGCCTTGCAGACAGTTTTGATTTACACCCCAAAGGTATTCACAGAGGACATGCAGCCTCCCCTGCACACCCATCACTGCTAAGAAACACCTACATCTGCTCATCTCTGCCACCGAGGAGAGAAAACTCCTCCTATGGAGAGCTCCAGGCTGTTACTGCTTAAAATGCAGCTCCCAGTAGGGATAAATAGGATAAGAGTAAAAAAAAAAAAAAGCTGCATTCATTGGTAATTAGCAAAGATAGGAACTGAAAAGGCTTGTGAGCTGATCTCCTAAGCCAGTCTGAAGGAGTGTGGTATAGTCACTGTAAGGTGTGTCCAGGCAGGAGAGTAGATGATAGCTTACCTAGGGGCCTCAAAGTACCTCTTGAGTTTTAGTAATTCCAACAGGATCTGCTAAAGTTACCATTTTTTTTTCTGCTTTCTGGTGAATTGATGAACTTGGGCTTGCCAGGCTCTTTTTGATCCAAACTAAAGGTGTTCGTGGGCACAGTACACATGAGATGCTTCAACCTGTGGCCAATAGGCTGCTATTCTTTCAGTGCGAAATTTCTCTCAGAAGGAGATGGGTGTTCTTCCTGGGGTGGATTTCTGGGGCATAAACCTAGTTCCTTTCCCTCTTGCACGGCAAGCCTGGCCCCTCGGGGCCAGCGTTGCACAGCAGTTAGATGTGCGGGACGCTTGCAGGTTCTGTGATGATGTGGCTGAACTCCTGACTTGTGCGAACAAGCCTTTGTGCAAACTGATGTCTTGTTAATGGATATTAAATTCCCGCTTATCCTTGGTAGATCTGGGCTGGGTTCTGCAGGAGAAAATGCCACCTGGTCTCAGGGGTAAAGGAACACTACTGACCCAGAGCATAATACCGTGTGTGTGGCAGAGCTGGAATCTTCTTTTGCATCAGTTTCTAGCCTCCCATTTATTTTTATGTTGTTGAAATAGTAATGGAAGCTGCTGGTGGAGATCTTCAGGAGCCTTCTTTGAAAGACAGCTAAAAGGAAAGCCTTGCAAACAGATGGGCTGAGGCTTACCTCTCTGTCCCCGGCAAAAGCCTTCAGCAAACAGATGAACCTGATCTTTATTCTCTGGCTTAACTGAAAAATACTTCTTGATGAGGATGAAAAACTCATGAAATCTCAAGAGAAATCTCATGGTGGTTCTTGAATGGAGGTGTTGTCCTAGTGGCTGCTTTCTCTGTTTGGGACAGGGGTGATGGTCATTCAAGAAGAATTTTCAGCTGAAAACTAGATAAATTTCTCCCTTCTTTCACCTTCTTCCCTTTGCACCTTTATTTCGGGTGCTGCGAGAGCTCTTACTACCTCCAGGTCATGTAGCTGCTGCCTACATTTCCCTCTGAGACATCTTTGTTCCTTGGGGGGAAGCTTGCAAGCAGTTTTCCTTTCCTTCCCCTTGGTGGGAATGTCTTCTGCATCATTTTCCCCAGCACACACGACTGGGAAATGCACAGCTTCCATTCCTTTCAGGGCCACAGGCTGCCTTATCTGCCTGGTGTGTGTTTGCCACGGAGCATTGCAAGAATGGGTGAAGATTGAAGAATTTTTTTCGTATCTAGTTTATACTTTTATTAATTTCTTCTACTGCAAGGGCTACTTGGTCTTCACTGTGCAGAGGCACCGCTGTGGGAAAGGGGTAGGAGGGCTTAGTGACATGTATTGTGAGCCTCTGCACCTTAAGTAAAGGGCTGGTGCGTAAAAACTCCAACAAAGAGACTCTTTCTCCAAATTGTTCTCCAGCTCTTGGAGCAAAACCAGTATTAAAAATAAAGCCCATTAAGCAGGCTGAGCAGAAATCCTTTTTCCTTCCAACAGCTGAGCCTCCAGTCTCTCCTTCTCTAGAATCCTCTGCAACTGCCATAAAATGCTCCAGAAGTAGACCAAGACCTGTGTTCATCTGCTTGCAGGAGCAGAATTCCAGTTCCTTGATCTGAAATGGCCCGTGGCTCCCCTTTGGCTGGGTAGCCGGGTTGGTGCTGCTGTATTTGACAGGACTGTCCAGGGAAAGCAGAGTGCATATTTGCAGTGCATCCCTGGGGAAAGCAGGGATGGTGTGACTGGGAGAGAGGGCTGGGAGCTGGCACTGAGCCCACGTGTGTGGATCTTCTCCTCTCTCCCAATATATCTTCCCCTTTATTGTTTGAAGTAACTTAGCCTGTGAAGGCTGTTCTGGTTTCTGCAAAGTTGCAGCTCCCCTGACCCAGACCAACTGTGCTTTTTGGTTTTAGGTATTGTGGGTTTTGTTTTGTTTTTCTGTTGTTTTTGAGGGGATTTTTTCTGCCTTTGCTTGGCCCTTCTCAACCTTTGTGCTTTCTGCCAGCTCCCACTGGATTCCTGGCTCCAGGAAACCACTCAGGTGAGTGGGAAGTGAGTGCTTGATGGTGAATGAAGTGGGGATCTGTCTCCTCTGGCAGCAAGAGCAGACCCGTCCTCTCCTGTCCAAACAGCCTTGCCAAGTCGAATGCCAAGTTCCCCTCTCCGGGATCCAGAGCAGCCAAGGCTGAGATTTCTTTCCTCTTTTTTAGTGCTGGTGGTGGTTGCTGTAAGGGCAAAGATGTGCAGGATATCACTTTAGGTAAATCATTGATGACATGTGAGTTTTAATTGTTATGTTACGTTTATTTATGTCATGAACCAGTACTGTTTAAAATCAGTTCTCCAGGGCTTCAATGAGTAGATGGTGTTTCATTGGTAACATTTGATTCCCAAAAGACCTGTCATGCCTCGTGTCTTCCTGGGAGAGCAGGAGGCTCTGGGTAGATCACTCAGCACTGTGGCACCTTTTGTGGCCTCCAAGGAGGATGTTTCTGCCCATCATTTGCCTCTTGTACAAATGACACTTGTGCTTCCACGGCTTAATCCTCCCAGAGGCTGCACTTGCTCTGCCTAGACCTGAACCAGCTCTGGAGAATTCAGGTGTTAAAATAAGCCTCAGCCTCCCCTCCCAGAACAGCTCCAGGTAACAACTGATGAAAGGATAATTGCTCTGTCGCTAAAAAGCGCGTGCAAAGTTTTCCACCCTGATTTTCCCCCGTGTATTGTTGCCTATATTTAATTTTGGCATGATGAGAAGTGAGGAGGCTGATGATGAAGCTCCATGGAGAGACCCAGTCCCGCTGTGCTTCCTGCTCAACTCACTGGGATTCTTCAAAGATTAAGAGAGAGCCTCAGGGCGAGCACGAGCTGGGGAGAGGTCAGGAGAGCTGTGAGCTGGAGCTTGGGAGCCTTTGGTTTGTAATGAATAGCTGGAAGGCAAGCCTTGGAATTTCTTGCTGTTCTCCTGGGAAGTGTCTGCTTGGCTGGGCTGGTGAAGGAGAGCGTGCCTGGAGTCGGGTGTGAGCGTGCACAGATCCATGTGCTCCCCAGGTCAGCTCTGTCCGGCTTCTTTGTGGTTGTACCAGGCGAGTTAAAACAGAGCAGGGCTGTCTAGGTCGGATCTCTGTCTAGGACACGTCTCTGTCAGGTTGTGCTCAAGAAAGCACAACCCAGAGCTGTGCTCTCCTGCTTCAGACTGATGTTACAGGGAGCGTTTTGTGAAGGTCTGTGGTACCAGAGGGAGTCACAGCTCACACATGGAGAGTGCTGCCATCGGAGTCGGTGGGTGAGTGCCTTCTGCACTGTCTTCCATCATTTTGTGTGCACAGCCTGTTACCAAACTGGGACCTGCACAGCACCAGACCAACAAGCACAACGTCACCTGCAGAAGAGAATGTTTACTTGAGTCAAGCCTCGGGAGAGATCTTGGCTTGGTCCTGTGCAGCTCTTCTGTCCATCATGTTCCTCCAGCCAGTGACAGCATCCCTCATCACTGCAGGGGTGCTTGGCTGGCCACGACCTGGTGCCCTGAACACAAGCCCGTGTCCACTCTGCTGTAGCCAAGGGCTGTGAGCCTGGAGGTGCTGCCAGCCCCACTTTGTGCAACCCAGGCATGGACTGGGAGAGATACTCACCCTGTGGCACTGCACAGTCGGTTCAGTTCTTGATGCTTGTCCTGATCATGATGAGAAGCTCTTCAAGTGGGCTGTTCCTTGCTTCCTGGGGCAGGTTTCCAGGAGGTGTCCTTGCCCTCAGCACAGCTGTGTCTTGGCTCGGATCCACTGGGCTGGTAGGGAGGTTGCTAAATAACACCTCTGATCATCTGCCTAGTCAGCTTCTCTGCTCTTTCAAGCCTGTTCTAGCCCCCTGCACCTTTCTTTTGATGCTTTACCAAGCCTGGCTCAGCCCTACTTTCATCTCTGCCTTATCCTTTTATTATAGTCATAAACATGGGCCTCCAGGCTGTGCCCAGCCTTCATCCTCAGCCGTTTCCTGTCTTCTGGATTCAGTGCTCTTCAAATTCCAGACCTCCCCTCCTATGTGTTATGCCAAACAGTGCAATAAATAGTACACTGCTTCCCGTCTAATAGAAAATGAGAGAACAGTTGGAAGGCACAAGGCAAGAGCCACATACCTGGTGTCACAGGATGGAAGAGTCTTTCCAAATGGCTTATGTAGTAGACTCAAGATCAGTGGCAGACAATTAGGGGAGCGTGGCTTATTTACACAGATGGGGTAATGGAGATTTTGTTTCTAGGATTGCTGAGGGGATGGTTGGAGAGCAGGGATTGGAAGAGGGATTTGTCGTACTGTGAGATTCAGGGAGGTGAACGACGAGTTCTTGAGTGGCACGTGGATAACTGCACGAGGTGAGGATGGTGCAGGGGTTTGAGGCTACTCTGGTCACCAGAGACTGACAAGGATGGGAGCAATGACGTTAGTTTGTGCTCTGTAGAAGGGCTTGCCAAGTGTGGCTATAAGAAAGGCCTTCGTTAACATGGTGTCACTGCTAATGGAAGACGAGTCTGGATGGTGACAGCTCCTGTTTGTGCAGCACAGGAAGCAAGAGTGCCTGTTTCCTCCAAGTACCCCAGCCTGGCCCCGTGAACACTGCTTTGGAAAGACAGCCAACCAGAGACCGGGAGGACAGAAGTGAGGCTGTTGGCATTGTTTAGAGACTCCCCATCTTGTTCCTCTTGAGAGATGGTTCCTTACGTTCTCTAGGTGGACTATCACCCACTCGATTGTCAGCGAGGGTGTGTAGCAGGCTGCCTGCCAGCACGGTGCTGCCACTGCTGGGATGCCAGCTGGCTCTGGAGCAGCAGAGATGGGGACACGCTCCTTCTTGACAGGTCTGCTCGGAGGTGACAGCCTCTGGCAGAAAGGACGAGCAGGTAACAAACAGGGGCCAGCAATTGCTGCTGCAACGAGACTTGCTGGGGCTTGTCGGTCAGAGCTCCTGGAGGACAGTGTTAGGATGGTAGTTTGTCTTTGTTATTTGACAGAGGGAAGGACAGATGTTCATGGGAGATGGGAGTCTCCTGGATGTGACGGGAAGTGTCGTACCTCTCGTTCTCAGCCCCATCCCCCTCCAGAAGCTGTGACTGCCATCAGGGTTAGATTAGCTGAGCTCCTGTTGCAGGGACACGTTTGTGTGTGTTGCATGGTGTATGTGGCTACCTGGAAGTTAACAGTTCCCGTTAGAATAAGTTACCTTTCTCCTAGAAGACTTGCCTCTCGACAATGGCTTTTACCATTGCACCTCTGAAAGTCACATCTCTGGGGGAGCAGCTTTCCTGGCAGACCCTGCGTGTCAACTCGGTGCTTGTTGCTGTGCCCTGCCCAAGAAGAATTCTGCATCTTCTGCTTGGCATCCCGAGTCTCTTCAGTGGTTGTTTGCGTAACCCATCCTGCAACAAGCAAGCAGCCAAGCCTCGAGAGCTGCCGCATTTTTTTTATTGCACGTGCATTTAGTTGCTCTTTGCCACTTCTTTCTGTGCCTGCTTTGATGCAGGGCTCTCAGCTGAGCTCTATTTATGGCTTCTTACAAGTTCCCGGCACTGTGGATCAGAATATGCCTGTGACCAACAAACAGTTGGCGTGCTGCTGTAGGCATCTCTTGGATCCAGTTAAATGCGTGTGATGCCAAGCCCCGATGGGAAGGGGAAAAGAATGGCTTTCTGGTATTTGCACATAGTTGCAAGCTGTAAACACAGACTCATGACTGCAAACAGAAATTTCTATTGCTGGCTTCATCACGACTTCGCTGTTGTAGTCCTGGCTGTTTGCTAAAGCTGTTCCTTAATCCTTTTCCAGAGGTTTGCAAAGTCTGCATCCACCCAAACTTAGTGGGCGCAAAGATTTTTGGCTGGACTCCAGGATGGCTTTTGGGGTTGGTTTTTTTGTTGTTTTTTCTTTTTTTTCCTTTCTTTGCCTGTTGTTGCTTTCTGCCTCCAGCAGGTTTGCTTCACCTCTCCCTGTAAATACCGGGGGGGCTCTTTGAGGGATCGTGAGCGCAAACCCCGTGTTCTTGTGAGCCTTGTATGCCCCGACAGCAGCCAGAACAGCCGCGCAAACGCTGTAGCTGTGGATCTCTGCTGGTGTTAGCAGTGGCCCTGGGAATGTTAATCCCACTGCGGCCCTGGTATGTGCTGCTGTTGGGTCAGCTAACCCGGCTCTGAATGGCACTGTCATGGTGGGGAAACTTGCTGACAAACGCTAACGGAGTGCGCGGCTACAGCGCAGATATTTAGAAGAATAAACCTGCTTGCACGTGTCGGCTTTGGCTTTGTTGAAATCTGCTAACAGCTAGAGCTTTAAGCCCAGCGTTGCCAAGGCCTGCAGGAACCGTGCAGAAAAGCAATGTCTGAACTGCCTGGGAGCTTGGTTCAGTTGGATTTGGAGCAGGGAGCTAATATATGGTGCAAGGGAGACCCTCTTCCTCTCAGAGCCGGGTCTTCATTATATATGTGGGACTTGGAGCTGCTGCCTGATGGTGATTCAGAAAGGGACCTTCCAAAACCACTTGGCCATGGGAAAGGACAAGGTGGAAGAAAGGAAGATAGGGAATGGAGAGCAGAAAAGGAAATGGCATTTGCCACCTCCTAGAACTGGGTTCAGAAGCAGACAGAGATATGGTGTCAGAGCTGGAGCATCCATATCCTCTCCCAAATCCAACAGAGGAAGGATTTAAGTATATGGCTCTTGGGTGTCAGAGGACTTGACTCCTCTGAGGTTTGTGCGAGTCATTCACCTTGGGCATTTGGCTATTTAAAATGAAAAGCCTTGCAGTAGCTTCGGTGGCAAGCTGAGACCTCTCGCTTTGAGCCAGTTTTTAGCTAATTCATCCTCTTCCGTTTCCTTCCCCTCCTCACCCTTCCCATGCGCGCAGGTTTGTGACAGGATATCCACTCCATTCAAGGGAATGGGGGAAATAGTTACTTGTAGCGTGGCCAGTTGCCAAGGTTGCTTTGTTCTTGCTGCTGAAAGGACAGCCCAAGGAAACCCTTGGAGCTGAAGCTGGCATGTGACTTGGAGTGGATTTCCTGCAGCTCTGGAAGTGAAATGCGTGACATGGGAACTTTTTTTTTTCTTCATCTCCTAAGAGCAAGGAAAGAGAAGAGCTGGGTGGGCTACAGACAGGCTGGATCTGAAATCCTCTCTTTGATGGGAAATTGCTGTGTCACACCCGTACAAGTTGTGCCTTGTCAAAGTTAAAATCTGTCTTGGTTTTTTGGTGGTTTTTTTTGTTGTGTTGTTTTTTTTTTTTTAGATGAATAAAGAGCTGAGCTTGCAACAGGCCTGGGTTTTCTAGGAGGATTCAGTTGTGTGGTTAAGAAGGTGGCTGCCCCTGCACCACTCAGCATGTTGTAGCTGGAGGCTCTCCTTGGTGAAACCCAAGCCCTGCCATGGTCACAGAAGGCCTTTTTGTAACATTCAGAGCCGGAATGAAGGTGGTAGGAAAAGTGGTGAATGGCAGTGTCTGGGGTTTTCCTTCTTGGTGTGGCCAAAGCAGTGATGGGTGATGGGTTATGGGCATTTATCTGTGTGCATGCCATGTTCTAGTGGGATCATTACTTTGCTGCCCTAGACCCTCCAGAAAGCTCTGGGATCTTCACAGGCATCTAATTCACTGTTGGCCACTGGAAGAGCAGGACCTGTTTCAAGTCTCCTCCATTGTCTAAAGCACAAAATGCTATTTGTACCCTATGGAAGGGGACTCGAGTGTTTCTTTTTTCAGTCCATGATTTAGCCAAGGATTTTCTGAATAAACTTAGCAAATGAGCAAGGCTTTGTCAGTACTGTAAAGGGTCTCACTATAGCTATTTTATAGTATTTTTATTTATTTTTGTTTAATTTGTAGTACTGCAGGGTCTAGAATGGCTGGTTGTGGAGCAGCTCCCAGATCTCTACAGCTCCTAGCAGGCGTTGGAGAGCCCATCCTGGCAAGCTTGTGGTCCTAGCTGATGTAGCTGTGCTTGTAAAATCCTGGGTGTAAACCATCCTGCAAGCTGTCTAAAGCAGAGACAGGTATTCTTTTGTCCAGCGTCTCCATTACAATTGTAAACTGGCTCAGGAACTCCTAAGAATATTTAAATAGTCTTATACAGTGAACCTGCTGTGATATTATTTGCTGTAATTTAACTCGTAGAATGTACAGTTGGGAAGGTTTGTTTGCTCTGGATGGTAGGAATGTCCTCTTGAAAAAGCGCTATGCTTTGGTAAGTATGAATAGAGGGGTTTTCCACCCCCCCTCTGCAGGTTTCTGAAGGCCAAAGTCTTGAAACAGCTTAGAAAGGCTGCTAAAGCTGTGCTGATAAGATAGGCAGCAAACGTGCTCGAGAGCCTAATGCGGGAACAGAGATGTCTAAGCTGTTTGCTTTCCCCTTAACAGTGTGAAAAATTAATAGACCTTATTAAGGAGCCTGGGGAATTGTGTGCTCAGAGTAAGGGCTACACTAAAATATTATTCCTGGCTTATGTTATCCCTGGGGCTGGCAGCTGAAACGCTCCATTCAGATTTACAGGGCAGGAGACTGGAGCTGGTTTGGACTCTGCAGAGCTCCAGTCACTGCAGTTTCATTCTCAGCAGGCTCCCTCCGGTGCTCTGAGCTTGGTCCAGAGGTGGGGTGGCCTCTTGATACAGCAATTCCTGTGATGTTTGGAGACGTGGTTTTTCTATCCAGTTAGTTCCTTATTTCCTTCCCCCACCGTTTTGTCGTTGGTCGTCTTTGGCTAAGGAGCCAAGTTATCTCCAGCAAGTTTGGTAGCAGGTCTGTGCAACTATTAGAGCAGAGTGCTGGTAGCTTTTGAGGAGGCTGAGTTCTTAACACCATCGACCTAACCCGGAGGATGCTGCTTTACACCTTCTGTTTTATACCAGTGCTCTCTTCCCTCAGACCAGCACCAGTCTCACCCAAACCAGGGTGAAGGTAGGAGCTCAGCAGAGAAGCAGGTCTGCATCCAGGGAGGGTGGATGGGTGCTGCAGGCAAGACCCATGTCATAGAATCACAGAATGGTTTGGGTTGGAAGGGACCTTAAAGATCATCTCGTTCCAACCCCCCTGCCATGGGCAGGGACACCTCCCAATAGAGCAGGTTGCTCAAAGCCCTTTCTAACCTGGCCTTGAACACATCCAGTGTTGGGGCATCTACAGCCTCCCAGGGCAAGCCTGTTCCAGTGCCTCACCACCCTCAGAGTGAAAAACTTCCTCTTAATTTCTAATCTGAATCTTCCTTCTTTCAGTTTGAAGCTGTCACCCCTCGTCCCATTGCTACAAGCCCTTGTAAAAAGTCCCTTCCTAGCTTTCCTGTAGGCCCCCTTTGGATACTGGAAGGCTTTGCTTCCCTCTTTGCTGCTTTTTTTTGCCTGAAATGCTTAGGTGGTTACTGTAGGCCATGGGGCAAAGGAGTGGGGTGCTTATTTGAGCAGTGGGGTCCCTCTTGGCACATGCTGCCCTGCTCTGACATCCACGAGGCACTGCTGTGGAAGGCCAGTTGGCCGTATTTCATCAGCCTGTGGCACCGACGATGCAGCTATTGCTTAAAAACCTGGGGTTTAACCTCCCAAGTAGATGCCATCCCCATGCTGTGCCCCCACCCTGGACACATGCCATCGCCCATGCCCGCCCTTCTCTCATCAGTGGTCTCAGTGGTGTGTGCTTACACACCCAGACCTCTTATCTCCACTAAAATCACAACTTTCTTAAGCCCTTGTGTTTTCTGTAGCACTCCCCTTATCTCTGTTCCTTCCCAGGGCTGGGCAGTGGGAGTAGGGCAGCAGGAGGGGCTGAGCAAGCTGGAAGTGCCTGTTTGCTCTGCAGCGATGCTTTCTGACTGGGGTCCGAGGGCAGTGGGAGCATGTGTAGGACGGTTGGGTTTTCCCCCTTGCTGGGCAGGTGGGTTTGTACAAGGCAGCCCTTTACTTTTTTTAGGGTCTGAGGTGGTAGAGTTTGCAGCAGGTTCATGCAGCACAAAGTTGCAGTTTCTCCTGTTGACATCAGCTCCTGGAAAGAGCATGAAAATTGGCTTGCAGGTCACTGTCAAGTGTCTGTGTGGTCTTGTCTCTGCTCTCTGCCTCCTGGGCTCTGCCTTCTCCTTCTCTCCAACCAACACAATAAGGATGCTGTGGAGCCCTGAAGTGCTTTCAGTGATTCCAGTCAGACTGTGGGACCAGTAAGCATATGCACTTGTGCAGCCTGGTGCGCTCTGGGTGCTGGTTCAGGGCTCTGCTGTCCATGCAGTCAGGTGCTCCAGCCAAGCTGGGGCTGGGCAACCCCAACACGCTCTACTGTTCCTTTTGGCCGTGTGGAACGCTGTCTACAAGGACAGTGCGGCCGGTGCCCTGCCCACCTCATGAGATTACTGTTTCTGAGAAGTATTGTGGTTCCTGCCATGTTTTCTTTTGCCTTTCCTACAGCGAGCATTCAGCATGTGATCACCTCCTGGTAACCCCCAGGCTCTGGATCCAACCACGGGCGCGTGTCCCCAGTTTGAGGCGCGTGTCCCCAGTTTGAGGCGCGTGTCCCCA
>WTSP01015115.1:0-58832 GCA_025331215.1 Actenoides lindsayi | reverse complement strand
CTTTGCTGTGATCTTAGCAGAATGTGACCCCTGTCCCACAGCAGCAGTGCTGGGGGGGTGATCACCTTTCCCCAGGCAGATCTGGTTTCTGGAGGCCGTCAGGGTGACGTACCCTGTGCCTGGGAGCGGGACTGGGAGGCATTGCAGGGGAGGCTTTGGCTGAGCCTGGTAGACACACGCATAAACACCCACCACGGCAGCTTCGGAGACGGGTGCCAAACAGTGTGGATTGCTTGTAGCTGCCCTGTTTGCGTGAATGGCTTTGTGCCTCCCCTCCTTTGAAGATGGTGTTTGATTCTCTTTGAAAACAGGAGATCAAGAATCTCCTCTCAGACAAGTTGAGAGACACTATTTACAAATGTTTATCCTGGAAAATATTTCTAAATCTCCCCTTGGGAGCAGTGGCCTCCCTGGGACTGGGAAGTACAGCTATCTAACGGCTCGCGAGCCAAACCCGCTCAGGTTGGCGTGCATCCTGCTCAGGGACATCACGTCTTCCCAACAGCCGCTTACTATTGACCCCACGGTGTTTATATCGCTGCTGTACACGGAGCTGTGCATTCGGTGCAGAATTGCACTCCCAACGTCCCTGCCTCAAAGAACTGCCAGCGTTCAGCAAAGAGCAGAAGTTAAATGGCTGCTCTCTGCAGCTACTCTAAAGTTGTTTGGGGATCATAGAGTCATTCAGGTTGGAAAAGACCTTTAAGATCACTGAGTCCAACCATTAACCCTACTCTACCAGGTCCACCACTAAGCCATATCCCCAAGCACCACATCTATAGGGCTTTTGAATGCATCCAGGGATGGTGACTCAACCACCTCCCTGGGCAGCCTATTCCAGTGCCTGACAACCCTTTCACTGGAAAAAAAATTTTCCTAATGTCCAGTTTAAACTTCCCTTGAAGTGCAGCTAGAGGCCATTCCCTCTTGTTCTATCTCTAGTTATTTGTGAGAAGAGGCCAGCTCCTGCCTCTCTCCAGTATCCTTTCAGGTAGCTGTAGAGAGTGATAGGGTCTCCCCTCAGCCTTCTCTTCAGACTAAACAGCCCCAGTTCCCTCAGCTGCTCCTCTGAAGACTTGTTCTCCAGTGTTGTTCACACCACGTCGTTAAAAGCTTATTGTTAATATCATGGTAGGATGATGTGCTACAGCAAGGCTACTGCCACTTCCACAATAACAGCCCCATGCCCATTGTTCTGGCTCCGTGGGAGCTGTGCAGGGTACTGGGCACCTCCCCGTGTGCTGTTACCTGTTGCCCTTTCGTGGTCCTGACCCCAATGGCAAAGCAAATCCTGGAGCTGCCTATGCTGGTGGTCTCGCACCTCTCCAGTAAAGGACATGTGCTGGGTGTGCTGAGTTTGTAATCCTATGCTCATGTTGTGTCCATAACTAGGACTTGAATTCCAGTCCTTTTTTCATGGGCTAGTAAATCCCCACATTGAGTCTGTTTTCTGGGCAGGAAGTGGGGATAAAAGCTGGGATTTCTGCACTGGTGAGACCCGTCAGTTGTCACCTACCTACACCGCAGGAAGGAGGAAACATGAGCTGGCTGCTGTGCAGACTGGGACGTTGTCTTTGATGCCAGCGTTGGGGTTTATTTCCCCTCCTGTGCCAGCATCCGCATCTCACTTCAGCAGCAAGACGTGGCGCGGTTCAGCGCTCCTGCCGCGCGTGCCTCGGTGTCCCCAGGGCAGGGACAGGATGCGAGCGCGGTCGCGGCATCGCTGCCCTGGCTCGGGTTGCAGAAAGGGTAGAGGGGGTGACAGGTGCGTTGCCGGCAGCACGGACGGGCACCGGGGCACAGCTCCCCACGAATAGAAACCGCCCGGATTTGAAACTGGGTCAGAAGCATGACCTGGGACGCACGGCTGGGCTTCTTCCTCCGGGCCCTGGCTGCTGGGGACCGTGCGTGTCTCATCGGACAGAAATTCGGTGTTGGAGCCGTGAGCAGGTGGATGAGTGCTGCTTCTGGCCTGATGCTGCCTGAGCAGAAGCGCTTACAGGAGTAACGTTGTTTGCAGTTGGCCCCTCCTCTGTGTGCTGATACCCTTCTGGGCAGGTTAGCTGGAGGTGAGCTGAAAGTGTCAGTCCTCAGCTAAGCGAAGCCATTGCATTTGGGCTGGGCTTGTGTGCCGGCAGCAAGACCTGATGTCTGCAGCAAAGTACCCCCGGGGCAGGTCGGGGAGAAGCGGCTGCGCGGGGCTGAGCCGCAGGAGCCCCCGGGGCCGCAGCCCAGCGTGACCGCGCGTGGCCGCAGCGTGCTGCGTCTTAACGCGTTGTTTATTTGATGTCCTGTTTGTTCTGGCAAAGCCCGCTGGCCTGCTGCGATAGATAACTGAATGCTGGAAAACAGCGGGAGCTAGCTCCGTTTCTCAAAAAACAAATGGCTCGCCTTTGCCAGAAGCAGCTTTTCTCCCAGTGGTTGCTCCGTGGCAGGCAGGGAATCCAGGGAAGGAAGGGGGAGTCTCTTTGGCTGTCCCCAAGGCAGGGGAGGTGGCACGCTTCATTTTGGAAGTGCCTTTGTTGTCCGGGGTAGATGCAACAAACCCAGACAAAGGCATTTTTCAGTTCCCCCCCCACCCCCAGCTCTGGGAGACACAGCGCGTTGGATGGGGCGTGCGGGAAGGCTGTGGCTCTGGATTGTGCCTTCTCTCTTCCCTTATCTGCCGCTGGCCCTTCGTGGGGTGACCGGTGCTTTCGGCAGCGACAGCCTGCACGCAGGATACAGCCGCGGTGGGGACAGTCAGCAGCCTGCCCCAGAGGGACTGCCTTCTGTCCCACCACACAGCGAGCCATTAATTTCCTGTTATTAGTTGCAATAACACAGCGCGTATTTAAAAACAACCCCACGTTAGTCCTCCCTCCGAAAGAATTCGAACCTGTCATGAAATTCAGAGGAGAGACTTTTTCCCAGACAGCCCGTCCAAAGCAGAGCATTTTTGTTCTCGTCAGCTACTCGTGCTTCTGGGAAAAGCCATCGGAGCATCCGACAGTGGGACTTTCCTGGAGGAGTGGGGGCAAGTGCTGTCCTGGGAGTGCCCCTCTGGCAGGATGTGCCAGAGCTCCCTGGCAGAGGTGCCTGGAGCAGAAGTGGATTTGGGCAGCTCGGCACCAGCTTTGAGCTGTTGTGATTCAGACAGGAGGAAGGGCACGGATCTGTGTTGGCAAATAACCCACCGCAGCTCGACACCTTTGCTCCATGATCTTTCAGTGGTGACTAGCCCCAGACCTTGGGGTGTGCTCAGGGTGCAGAGAGCGGTGGTGTGACAGTGGATGGAAAGAAGAGGGGTTCCTTGGTTGGTCAGTGTGAGCATCTGGCCTGGATAAAGCAGTATTTTGTGTGTGTCCCGGTTGTGATTCCCTCTGCTGTGTTTGGGCTGACTTGGACTGGAGGAACTGGTTGCAGGGACTGTGTGAAGCTTGTGGGGACACTTGAGGGGATGGAGGGGGAGCTCACTTGCCATCCCAGGAGGGAAGAATACGTTGGCATTGCCCAGAGTGTATCAGCTGAAGAGATTTGGGGTGGAGACTAAAGAATTCCTTGATGTTTCAGAGGCTGATGGAAACCATACTGAGAATCTCTGCCTGGGGGAGTTGCTGCATTTCCTTAAATAAAAACAGCCTCTCTTCATCTTCTGGAGTTGAGCTGCCAGGGGCAGGCAGCAAATGTCATGCTGATACCACACAATATGAAATTATCAGCTCCTGCCTGTGAATTGTGACTGAGTTTAATTGACTCTCTCCCCAGGTTGGTTTAGGAGGACTCCTCTTCCCTAACAAATGAGTTTTCCAGATGCTTACTTTAAAGGAAAAAAAAAAAAGAAATAAAAAAATAGTTAGGGATTTTCTTTGGCCACCTTTCCAGCTTCCAGCTGTTAAGTCCTGGAAATGTGTTCTTCATTACATCCGAGAGAAATGTTCCTTTCTTCCGATTGGGGTGGCAATAAATATTTCAAAACATAATATGCTGTAGACAAGTGAGTTAGTGCCATTAGCTTTCCGCAGAGCAGCGTGTGGCAGAGCCAGCAGCGGTGGGGAGTTGCTGCGCTCTTGCCTTAGTTCATCAGCTGTCCCCAGTCACTTTATTTGGGTATAGATTCAGTAGTCCAAGTGCCTGGTTCTGCCTTTGGGCAGCTTTGTGTTAATTAAAAATAAAATAAAAGCAGAAATCCTTAGTGATCCTTAGCAGCCCCCTTGCGTTAACCTTCCAGCGTCACCACTCTCAGCAGACACACCGCTGCCTTCGCAGCGCATCCCCAGCCCACAGCTCCTTTCTCCCCACCTGACCTCAGAGCAGTCAAGTTCTGGAGTGAGCTTGATGAGCCAGCAAAGGGTCTATTTTGGATGGAGAGGAGGAGGGGTGAATTCCAGCTCTGTGGAGTGTTCCCTTCTCTGCCAGGGTTGGCTTTGCTCATAGCAAGTATTGCTCCAGTTTGCATTCTGCTAGTGATCTTGGCTGGGCCAGCGTGGCCAGGGCACTTCCACAAACAGGAGGTCTGCAGGACACCACCTTGCACTTACTCCAGCTAATCTTAGGTAATTAAGTTGCCAAAGCTTGGCATACAGCTTCCTTTTTGGTCAAGGAGGTGCGTGGAGTTAGAGGAGGTGAATTTGTGCATCTGCAAGAGTTGCTGTCTGCGGCACATCCAGCTCCCACAGAGGTGATAGTGCTGGGGACTGTGATGGCAGCATCTAAATCTGAGAAGGATCCTCTTGGAAAGACAGAGGGATGGAGAGAAAGGGCTGTTATTGATGGTTAACAGTAACCCATGACCTAAATCAGCTCGTGAAGGGGGTGGTGTAATCGGGGTGCATCCATGAATAAGCCCTTGGAGCTGAAGAGCAGTGGCTGATTGCTGTAGATGGGGATTTGTGGTGTGAGGGAGGGGGAAAAACATTGAAAATTTTGTTATGGGTAATGAAAATTCAAAGGAGTTTGAGCCAGCAGAAGCCTCAGCTGGGAGGTAAGGCGATTGAAAGAGCAAAGCTGGAAAATGGAGCTGAAGCATCTCTCAGATAGGAAAGGAAGGAGCGGCTCAGCAGGCAGGAAGGTGGTTGAGCTGCAGAGCTGAGGTGTCTCCCAGGTGTCTGCTGCGGTCCCTGTTCTGCAGCCGGGATGAATGTCTCTTGCACAGCCCCTGTGGTGTTTGGGGATGTTAGGAGGCACGAATACCCATGTGGGAAGGGATGGGAATGCTGCTTGTGGACCGGGCTCATTACCAAATGGTCTTGTAACTGCCCTCACTTCAGAGACTAACTTGAATCTTAAGATGCCCATCGTGCTCTCTCCTGCCTATGTACCTTTCAAGATGTCTCCTTTCTGTTTCTCCCATGTTTTCTGTGGCAGCAGCCTGAAGCTAAGAGAAGAGGCAGGATGTGAGTGGAATTTTCATGCATTTTAGGTCTTCATTCCCAATGTGGAAAATGCTTTAAAATATCTGTTTCACCCACAAAGACTGCAGCATGTTTTTCCCTTTAATACGAATTCCCCTTCCCTGTTTAATAAGAGGGTTTTTTTTTTTTTTTTTAAAAAAAAGAATTAAAATACCACTAGAAGCAGGAGGACATAAGCCAAACAGTAAGAAAAAAACCCCCTTGAGTATAAAATGAGTTTGTGAGCAATTTGGTCTTGAACTCTGTGGGAATTGAGCTATATCTGTGAAGTCTTCCCGGATATCCCTGCATAATTTGGAGACCTAAAAATACCACCAAACTTGAATAGCCCGGATGACCTCGAAGCTGCTTTGCAGGGAGCTCGCAGCGTAGACGGAGTAGGTGAACAGCCTGCAGCACATCCAGGTCTCAGAAAGCCCCGATGAGGCAGTTGGGGGAGTTGCTAATTGGTTACTGGTCTTCGTTAGCATCAGGCTTTGATGGATAGGGCTCCCTGCCTTCGCCTCCGCAGTGAGCGAATAGCGATGGGGGACGGTGGCCTCTCTTGGAAACATGATGCGAGTCTAAAAGGCTCCGAGGCAGTCGGTCCCGGGCAGGGCTGTTGCCCAGGAGAGCTCAGCCCTGGCTGCCACCGGCCGTGCTGGCGGGGAGCCCGCTGCAGTCATTTCTTCCCAGGCTCTGCCGTCGCCCCAGCCCCACCGCTGACCCGCGGGTCCCGGCGGCTTAGCGGGGGAGATGCGAGCGTATGCAAAAAAGGTACTTCCAGAGGAGGTCTGGTTGGAAACCGAGCAGCCAATTTCCTTTCGCCACAGACAAGCCTTATCTCGGGAGATTACGTTTGTCTCGAGTGGAGCCTCTCGGTGTCATAACCGAGCTCTTCCTGGGCAGATACCGGCTTGCGCAAAAATCCCATTGCGGCAGGCTGGGCTCTGGCTGTGACTCATGAGCCCTGGACTGTGTGGGAGGTGATGGGACCAGGGAGTTTGGGGATTTCTGAGTTGTTGCTTTATAAAAAAAATAAAAACAACTGGCAGAGGAGAACAGCAGGACTTGTCCTGCACATTGCTGAGTGAGGTGGCTCAGGTGCCCTTTGAGGCATCTTGGCAGTGCCTGACGTGTGCATCCTGCTGCCCTATCAAGGGAGAGGGCTGTCTGCTGCCTGGGATCTGTCTTCCTGGGCTGACAGGTGTGGAGACTTCTCCCCGTAGTGACAAAGGCGTGTTGTCCGTAGAAAAGGGCTTCTCTGGGATGTGGTCTCCTCACACAGACAAGGTTGTTTTTTTCCAGCTCCTCAGAAACGCTTTTTGGAGCACTCTGGCAAATACCACTGCAGGAAGCAACTGCTGAAAGGGCTGCACCATGAATTGCAGATAGGCTGCTTTATTAGTCCATCATACCCAAGAGTAGACCACTTCTTATGGTCCTGGCACAAACGTAGCTGAGATATGTTTGCCTTTTCTCTTCCTCCCGTGAACCCAGTGGATGCTGCCTCGTTTGAGATGGGTGATGGGCTGCAGATAGGTCTGTCTGGTTTGACCAGTGCTTTGCCAAGCTATGCTGAAGGCAATGGGGGAATTTTGTTGTTATCCTGTCCTACTTGGCCAGGGGAGATTGCTTCTCTTCATTTCTGCACGGAGAACCCCATCCTGTCTCTGCAGGTGTGCTGGATAGCTGGGTTGCCAAAGAGTTTGGACTGCTGTGTATGCGTGTGTGTGTGTGTGTATATATATATATATATGATGTCAAATGTTCATTTTGAAGCTGGGGCAGGAAGAGGTTGGAGATAAGACAACAATAAAAAGGCTGCAGTGAGTCCTGCAAGCAGAGATAATGCACTTCAGAGAATACGGGTGAACTAGCAGACTGGAAAGTTCAAGGGAATCTCAACTTCTTGCCAGTCAGGGTGCTTACTTTTCTCACCAACTGCTCTGCGTGGCCAACTTGGCTTGTGATGTGCCTGGAACACCTTCTAGTTTAACTTGGACTACCTGTTAGATACCAGTTCATTATGTTTGGAGTTGTATGACATTGTGGATATTACTTCACTGGATTTTTATTTTTGTAGTCTTAATCCATTTAAACAATTTTGCTCTTAGGCCTGGCCTAAATCACAAGGTCTCTCATGAACCCTCCTCAGCTCTTCCTCCCCCTGCATTCTTGCTCCACGAATCCATCTTGTGGTGTCTTGACAGCTCTACAAAGAGGAGAAATTCATCACTGTGCATTTTGTTTTGATTTTTCCGCCCTCTCACCCCAGCTTGTTGGGATGTTGGCGTTAAATCATTAGGGATTTGCTAACCCAATGGAGAGAGATCTCCTGCCAGCCTGCGTTGCAGGTTTTTCTAACTGCCTGACTTGGGAGGTGTTGAAGGCAGAGAGGTGATAGGGAGATACAGGGACCTACAGGAACTGGTTGCAGGGTCATGCTGGCTCCAGGGGGTTTAAGACACTTTCAGACAAAACTCACTTTCTTGAAAGATAATTTTGAAAACTGCTGAGCATTACATCTCAGGGGAGCTTGAGAGCGAGCTTGGGCTACCTACTGTCCCGCTCAGTTTGGACCCAAACTGGAAACCAGGCAGACTCTTCTTTCTGACTGTGCTGACTTCATTTCTTGGTCTGAAATGCCTTCAGGGGTTCCGCAGTGGTAGGCGCCCCATCTTTTTTGGGGTGTCATTTAACCGCCATCAGTGCTCACTGAGCTCAGACAGCAGCAGCACCACGTAGGTGCCGCGTCCTGTGCCACACAGCCGTTTACTTCAGCACTCCCAAGCCGATCTTCAGCCACCCACGCTGTTTCCATACAGAAATTGTGCAGGAACGGGTGGCCGTGCCATGCTGCTGCCACTTGGTAATTGCAGGGCAGAAGAAATGAAGCGGTACGAAAGGTCAGACCCGATTTCTTAGCAAGCAGCTGTTTGCTTTTTGGAGGAAGTTGAGGAATTTTTGGCCCCGCGCACGCTGAAATTCCTGCCTGCTTGTGTGGGAGCCCTTGGCTCGGGGGAGGCAGCTCCGCTCGCAAATCCATTAAGGCTTCGTCTTGACTTTTATTTATAAGGACACAACACTTTGCATCTCGCAAGCTGCGCTGCGCCCGCCCCGAACCGGTGGTGGTTTGCTGGAGCAGGAATCGGAGGAGCCCAAGAGCCCCTCTGCTCCCCCAGCCTCCTCCCAGGAAGGGTCACGGTGAAAGAGCTGCAGTGTGGGCAGAGCCTGGAGGACCCAAGGACACCAAGAGGGTTTGAGCTGGGGGGATCTGTGCTTTCTCCCAGATCTGCCCCTACTTCTGGGTCTGGAACGTGCCGTGTTTTAATGACTTGCTGTTGGCACGATTGCTGCCAAAGTCATAGATTCCTTCTATGTGTTTCAAAAGCAAGCAATCGGTGAGTGTAGAGGCTTTCAAAAGCAAGCAATCGGTGAGTGTGGAGGCTTTCTCCTCCAGCATGCAGCTGGGTGAGCCATTAACCAAATGAATCAAGAGCTGGTCAATTATACTCAGAGGAAACAAGAAGGATCAAGAGCTCTGACTGGCCAAACTCCTGATGAAATCCTCTTGTAGTGACGTTGTCCTTGGCTGGTAGAGGGATGAATGTGGTCTTTGAATGGGATTCTTTGTTTTTCCTTGTGCTCAAGGTCATGGTTTCTACCTTGTTGGACTGCATGTTGGTAAACAGGAGGTACCAGGCAGGGCTGTCGTTAATAAAACCAGCTCTTGACTTCAAGCCCGTTCTCTCTGGCCCAGGAGTGGATGCCCAGGGAGGCTTTACAGACAGTAACTGGGATAGTTTGGCAGTAGGTAGGGGCTGGGCTGGGCTCTCCTCCCAGTGCCCATGCCCATGCTTCCTGTGCAGGGATGGTCAGTCATGGGGGAAAAAAGGAGGGATGGAGCTTTCTCTAAAGTTGGACCTTCTCCCTTCTGCACAGCAAGAAGTAATGGCTAAGAGGAGCTTGTTAGCCATGTGGGGAGAGGTTGGGGCAACAAACTGTGCCATTATCTCCTTCGTATGTGTGCATTGCCTGCTGTTCAAGTCTTCCTTCAAAGAGCAAATAGTTGATGTTCTTGGAAGTATCGCTGTAAGATTGTTCCCTGAGCAAAGGTGATGTTGGGGTGAGCTACTCTTGAGGGAGCTTATCCATGTGATCAGGAGCATTGGAGAATGACCCAGATGAGTGTGGACTTGAAAGGTTTATTTACTCCATGCTGGAGCTCCCTGTGAGGCACTGAGCCCTTCACCCTGGACATAGGGACTGGCTGTGGCCTTCCAGGCCAGGCATGTGCTGCTTGTCTAAAATTTACCATGGCAGGGTGGGGCGTTCCAAGGAGATTTGTTTTCCCATTAGCCTCTTGATGTCTAGATGTCTGGCATTAAAAACTAAGTCAGTTCTTGCCCACTAATCGACAAAAAAAAATTACTCTGCCAATGTGTGAACTGACAGCTCCCTGAAGATCCCACTGCTTCTTGCTGTCTCAGGGAACCACTGTCAGATCACATCCCTCAAGTCATGGGGGCTTTTTTGTGTCATAATTTCAGATGTAGGATGCAAGCACACCAGTTAGTATTAGCATGCAGAAACTCCCTGGTTTGTTTTTTTTTTATTTATAGAAAAGCACATTTTTCTGTGCGTTTTGAGATTTCTGGTAAGTTTTCATTTTGCTAAAATTAGTCACAAATTCCTGTTAGCTCAGGGGAGGAGAATCAAGGCAGTGGATTGAGGGCTTTTGACAAATCAGCCTCAAGAACAATGTGGTTTGTTCGTGTTGTTTTTTTCCCTGCTCAAAGCCATCATTATGTAGGTGGCTGGATTTGAGTGATTTCCAGTGAAATTCCCCTGCACTACCAAGCCTTTATAGGGCATTTGCTCCTTGCTCACCTATCGACGTGACTCTGCTTGCAGGCACTTTGGCTTCTTCCCTTCTGCAGGTGATTGAGCATGGCACAAGCACAGGGTACTGCACAGTGGGGGCCATCAGTGCCTACCCATTAGCGCACCTTGTGCCTCCTTGAGCCCAGAGACTGATGTTCATTTCCCATTTTTCTTCTTTGAGCCACTGTTTTCCTTACCCCTCTTGCCAAGTAATACTGTATTTTACTGGGAGGAAGACCCTGGTATGAACTGGTGCTAATTCCTGCCAGAGACTAATTATGGTACAGATGTTTTCCCAGAACACCCAACTCCCAGAAGACATTCCCAGAAGCTTTCTAGAAGCATTTAACAGTCAAAGGCAATTGACAGCTCAAGATAAATAGTCTGAGAATCTGAAATGCTGAGTATTGTTACTGCGTCTTATCTCTGAAGCATTAAGAAGCTTAAAGGGCATCTTCACAGCTACCATTGCCGGGCTTCTGCTGGTGTTTGCAAGGGGATTAAAGCAGCTGGGGAGGGCTGCTGTCCTCATGGTTGGGGCACTCGCTCCTCTCCACGTTCTGTGGCCTCAGCCTGCTGCTGGGCTGGCTTTGGAAGCCAGTGTTTGTCCCCTGTTACAGGGTGCCCATGGCTGCGGGCAGTGGGGTGGCAGGAGAGTCCCTGCAGCCCTTCCCAGAGGGTGTGCCTAGTTCAAGGTTGGGCTAAAAAGGCAAATATTTCAGCCTTGTCTCTAAGGGGTTACTTTACGCTTCTCCCAGCAACCTAGAAAGTGCAAAGGCCGTCCCAGCCAAGTGCAGGGTGTCTCCTAATGTGCAGTGAAAGCCTAGTGTGGGTGAAGTCCTTATCTGCGAGTGACTGAAGCCTCATCCTGAGGATTTCCAGCCATCCCCTTTCTCCTGACCGTGTTTTGCTCTGCCGTGATGCCTCCAGTTACCTACAGCCACCTTGGGCACGTCTGGCTCCAGAAAGTGACACTTGGGTGGCTGTTGAGTGAACACAGAAAGGGCTGATTCTGAATTCAAAAGGACCCCGCTTGCTGGGGTTTAAGCACAGGCTTGTGTTGGAGCACGTACATCCCCTGAACACTGCACATGTAGCTGTGTGGCACTCACTGTTTGCAGCTTCAGGCGGGCAGGGATTTAATGGGATGCTCCCCAGACTCCTCTGTGCCAGTCTCCTTCACACCAGCCAGCTGAACCTGCTGCCTGCCAGGCTCTTGCTGTGCTGCCCTGTTAGTGGTGATTTCTAAACCTTGGCTAGCCAGATCTTTGATCTGCAAGCAGCAAACACAGCTTTTTTTTTTTGCTTTTTTTTTCCTTTCTTTTTTTTCTGCCTAGAAGGGCTGAAGTAGTTCTTGTGTGGTTGGAAACAGGACAGGCACATGCATACCAGCAGCTAAATGTGAGAGTTTTTAATAAAGGGTTCTGATGGATGGGCTAGGAAGAAATAAATCTGCTGTAGAACAGCAGCAGCTCAGCAGGGGGACAGTCGGACTGTTACTGAGTAAATCCATTGCTTCAATGAGAATAAATGAGCACAGGCAAAAGGGCCAGATCCCTGACCTAGAGAAACTCAAAAGAAGGCAGAAGCTCTCTGGCTTTCCAGGGCTTTTTCACCTTCCCCTTACTTGTTTGCAGGGATAAAAGGTTCATGAAGACACTGGATTGCTCATTAGCTTTGCCTTCTGCTGCTGCTGGGAGGAGCCCGGCGTTGCCAAGCCCGATGTGCACTCTGTGCCCACGGGACCTGGTGCTCAGGCTGTGGACAGGAGAGACCTGTGCTCCCAGGGACCTGCTTTCCCCTGGGACTGTGGACCAATGAACCCATCCAGGCTTGAGTCTCTGCCATGTCTCCTAGGTGGGCTTGGGGCTGCAGTGTTGGATGGGTTTGGGAGGAAGCAAAAGCATCAGTCACGTCTGAAAGCTCCAGGGGACAAAAAAGAAAAGGAAAAAAAAAAAAGGGAAATGAAGGGGGGGGGGGGGGGCAAAGACAACAACAAAACCCCCAAAAACAAACAAAAACCCCAAACCCAACAACAAACAGAAAAAAAACCAAATGCGCGCACACAAAAAACCCACCTCAAACCCAACATTTTCTGGAGTGGTTCTGAAATAGTGCATATGGTTTTGTTTTGTTTTTTTTTTTCCCAATGTACCTGCTTTGGTGTAGGTTTTGCAGATGTCTGGAGCTGCTGTGCCATGCCCCAGAGTGGGGTGCAGCGTGCCCCAAAATGCTGCAGGTGCCTGCCGGGTGTGCGCTAAAGCCCTTGGGGCTGCCCACCACTCCTGGCCATGCTGTGTGTTCCCAGGAGATCTCCTGTGCCCCTGAAGAGGGGCATTTATTGCCCATACCTTGTACCATTGAGCAGCACCTCGTCCATCTCATCCTTCCAGACAATCCCAGTAATGCTCTCCACAGAGATGGTCAGCAGTGGTTAAGAGGAGATGAGCTGCTCTGTATTTACAGGGTACTATTTTAATAAGTAAGCACTGAAGATAATAAATCTGTCCTACAGGAAACTAGAGGGTGGTTCACTATACAGACAACTCCTGTGTGCTCCAGGGCCGGGAGCAGAGCTGCACATAGCTCCTGACCGATGCAGCCTCCTCCTACCTTTTTGTCAGAGGACCAAAAAAGGGCCTCTCGTGCTGTTTGTTAAGATGCAGTTGCCAGTAGAAGGTTTTATTTTGATTATTATTGTTGTTGTACAGCTTTATGGCACCTTGGAGGAATATCAGTGGGACTTCACCGAAGGTTCCCCTCCAAGGCAGCACAGGGTATGGCAGGGTCCACCTTGCTGTCTTGTTTCCATGTGTGCCTCCCAGAGCTGGGAAGCTAAAATCAGTGTTTCAAGGGAAGAAACGAAGGAGGAATGAGCAAGTTTGCCATCGGGTGCTGCTTATGCCCGAGGAGAGATGGACAGAGAACATGCTGTTCCAAAAGCCGGCTGAGTTTCTCTTGCCTCTCTGGGTCCTGATTTTACTCTTCAAATCTTTGCACTGTCACATAGGGCAGTAATCGGAATTATATTTTTTATATATCCAGACCTGCAAAGGGATGGAGTGGGTGGGAATGCCCTTATCTCCATCTTCCTCTCCTGGCTCCAGGACTTGCTTCATCCTTCCAGGCACTAAGGCAGCCACAAGTGATTGTTACTAAGGAAACATGCTCCAAAACCACGACCGTCAACACCAGCTAGATGTAGGGATGTTACTATTTTCAAAGAACGTTGCTTGCTAATTAAAATACTTCTGTCAGAACTTCCTGGCTGAAAACTTGTTTCATGAAATCCCAGACAATGGTCCAAGGTTGAGTTGTACCTGACGTGCTTTTAGTGGTGGTGAGTGCAAGGGATCTGCTTGCCTGGAGACAAGTGTGGGTATCAAATCTGGTGCTTCCTCTTCTTCCCCCCCCTCTAGAGAAAAGGAAAAGAATTGCCTAAGAGACTGGGAGCATAGAGGTTTTTATTCATCTGACTGATAATAGGAGCTAAATAAAGGCTTTGGAAAAAACCCGACCATTTCTCTTGCACTACTGGTTGGGCAGAACTGTACTGGAACTAAACATGGAATGAAAAGTCTGGCTTTTCTGCCAGCTCTATCTTTAGAGCTACTGCTCCATCTTTGTATCTCTCATGAGTTTTCTCAGCATCTGCACTTGAAGCAGGCAATCTGTCTTTATTTTTTCCGTCAGGCTGTGATACTCTGTGAGATAAGGATGTTGGATGGAGGGACAGGGCACTCACCAGATTTGACAAAATTCCCTCTGAATACCAGGGTGCAGGTCCTGCTCCAGCCTCGGGTTCACTGTGGTCACAGACTCCTGAATATTTTCCACATTCCACATAGGAATGACCCGTAACCCTTACATGCTGGAGGGGAGTGTGTGTGCAGGGTTGGCTGGCTCCTTTATGTCCCAAAATTGCAGTCATGACTGAAATAATAAAATTCAGCAGCTAACAACGCCTGACAGTACTGTCGATGGGTTTGGGTATGGAGCAGGGGAATCCTACTTGGCTTTGGGATTGGGACCGGGATAGGAATACCCAAACAGGGCTTCAGCTGAGATGCTGTGGCTGATCCAGCAATATCCGCCAAAACCATGGAGATTCTTGTTCTTTTCTATGAAAAGCAGCAATAAGAGTTGAGAAGTTAGCATGCTAGCCCCGTCTGGGATGTTTAACCCTGCCAGTGAGGGTGGGAATGGCCTTTCGGAGAGCTCCCAGCGAGCATGAACACAGTTCTTCCCAGTGCTTAACGTGCGTACTTGCCAAACCCACATCTCCCATGACTTAAACCATGCAGAAACCAGCTACATGGTCATCTTTCAGCTAGAGAAAGGGTCGTGAGCCTGGGCGCTGCCTGACCCTGCCACTCCCCTGTCCCAGGAGCGCTCACACCAGGGCTTGCAACCAGCAGCACTCGGGTTTGGTTTTTTTTTAGCTTGTTGTTTTCATTTTATAAAGCAGTAGACTTGGTTTTGCCCCAGGTTGCAGCGTTTGTGCAAAAACCAGCTCTCACCACGCACCCGTTTGTCTGGATTGTAACCCGTGCTCTCCAGAGGCAGGGGATTTCCGTTGGCCAGAAGTTCGGACTCGAGGACGTTTAATTAGGAACATTTCTCTCCAGCCTGAAGCTGGTCAGCGAGGAGGACCTCCCCAGAAACTCCGTGGGATTTACTGACTGTAAACATATAGCTGGCTTTGCAAAGAAAGATGAATGCAGGAGATAGGGATATGTCTCACATTCCTAATCGTATGTCTGTGGTTGCTGATCGTTCCGAGCAGAGGCTCCCCCAGTGCCTGAGACCACAACGTGTGTGGGTACACTGGAGCCACAGTGGGTTTTGTCCAGCTAAAGGCTATGCCAGATTCCAGTAGGAGCATTAACTTGTTCCCTGGAGAATAAAGCTGGAGGAGGGTTTGCAGGGGAGGGAAGGTGTAGCTTCACTGGCTGGTGCTCAGCCCTGTTCCCGTGCCAAGAGGAAAAACTGTGAGAACTGGACCTGCAGAGAAAGCAGCTGCCTGAGCTGAAGCCTCTTGGGCTTCACTTAAAAATGACAGCCCCACTGAGAGGGTAAGTGGGCAGAAAATGCTGGTCCTCCAGAAAACCTTAGCCTTGTATGCCTTGACAACACATAGGTTGCTGAGGGGAATTAAAGCAGCATTTTGGTCTGGTTTTCCTCAGTTTTTCGCAACTTGAGAAGGATGTCTGCCTCCCATTTGATTGGGTTCACAGGTCTTTTGGCAGCAAGGAACTGTTGGGTGACCACTTTGGTTTCTTTATTCTGGATGGCACAAGACCTTACCAGTGTAAACCCTGAGAGTGGTGACAGATCCCACCTTCACAGCTGGAGAGTGGCCTCTGACCTGCTGTGCTTCGGGATCCCACAGATTTCCCAGTTGGATCTACCTCACTCCTCCTCAAGCAGCTCTTTCAGGCCCCCATAGCCTACACCAAGACATAAGTTCAGATGCCTCCAGCCTGCAGTGGGAACCAGAGCAATCCCTGGTAAGTACAGGAGAGGCTGCCATGGAGCCAGAGGAGCATCTGGCAGGAACCTGAGGAAGTTTTTGTCTGTGTGTCCTGCTGAGGAGTCCACCAGTCCACAGGGCCACAGCTCTCAGACCCCCCTCTTCTGAGTGACCATAACAAGACGTGTGTTATGGGTGACTTGGTAGATTTAACTGCATTTTCTTTGTCTCTTTTTCCCTTTAAAAAGTCTCCTATGGATTATCAGGGCTATTTTAGAGGCATGTTGTTATTAATACTCGTTCTCTGGCTCAGCGACGTGTGTGGCCGGAGCAGGGCCGAGGTGCAGGCTGCTCTTCTGGCTCTCCTGCAACTGGTTGTGGCTGGGGTGGGTGGGCTGAGGTGGGCACAGAGATGTCTTTTTTCTCCCCTGGTAGAAATGTCCCTCTGGATACCTGTTAGTCTTTGGGCGATGTACGCTCATACAGCCCCAGCTTTGTACGAGGAGAAACTCCCCAACTATAAATCTCTGCTTTTCAAGCATTAAACTCCCTTTTGGGCTGTTTTTGACGTTAGGAATTTTCCCTGATAAGAGAACTTTATTTGCCTTTAAATATCACTTTGTGACAGGATGATGGAGTGGGGAGTCTTGGAGTGAGGCCGTGCCAGCCGGGGAAGGGAAATTCTGCTGGGGCTTTTGTTTCTCTCTAGCACTGACATTTTAGCTCTTTAAAGAGTACGTTTATTTTACTCTTGCCAGCGGGGTGTGTGTGTGTGTGTGTGCACACGTCAGTGTCCAGACAAATGGCAGCAGCCTGTTGTTGGAGCTGTGCTGGAGCCAAGTGGGTCTCCTGCCTTCCCCTCCCCGCGGCACCTGAGGAGAAGAGGGGCTGTTCTGGGGCTCTTCCGCAACTGGCTTCAAAATACAAGTCGTGTGGGTGAAGCAGGGCTGCTGTGTGGAGAACCTTAGAAAAAAAAAGAAGAAAGAAGGGTTTTGTGATACTGTGTGCAAGGTGCGGTTGGGTTTTTCCTAGGCTGGCAGTCCAGGGTGTGACCTGTTACCCCAAGAGCAGCCCAGAAGCCAAGTTCCCCAGCACAGCTTCATGACTGGTTTATTGTGCTGCTTGCTTGGGTCAAGGCTGAGTCTAAGGTGTTGCCCAGTGCAACCTCCCGAGCACGGCCCGTAGCCACAAAGTCTGTGTTTTGTTTGCATTAAGACTGGTGGGAGCTGAGCTCCCTAATCTGACTCTCTCCGGCAGCCGTGTCCTATCACGATCCTTTTAGATATGGAGGATTTTGCTCCACAGGCTGCTTGTGAGCAGCAGGATCTGCAAAGTGCCAGCTCGTTTATTCAGCTTGGATCCCACTGAGCTCTCCCTGGTTTTCGTGATGCCTCGAGCAGCCGACTAACTCTGCATTCCTTTCTTTCAGCTCTTCCACGTCGCGTACGTCCTCATCAAATTTGCCAATTCCCCTCGTCCTGACCTCTGGGTGCTGGAGCGATCGACGGACTTTGGCCTCACCTATGAGCCCTGGCAGTATTTTGCCTGTAAGTATGTCAGCGTTACTGGAGAGCTGCAGCTTGGCCAGGTAGCGAGAGCACGTGAAGACCACTCTTTGTGCAAGGACGAGGCTGGATCTGGAGTCGGTTCTGTGTCGTTGCTGCAGTACACGTCCTCTGTTTCTTCTGCTCGATAAGCTGAAGCTTAGATCAGAGCAGCAGGGTGAAGTTGTGTTCCTCGGGGCAGGAGAATTTTTCAGCATTCTAGGGCTGTGTTTTTTAAAGCATTGTCATTCACCCAGATCTGCGTGGATGACAAAGTTGGCACCAGTGTCAATAGCTGGATGTTGCTGACCTCAGTCTGGAACGTGAGATTTTTTACCATCTCCTCCCAGCCCTCCTCTCACTGTCTGTCTGCCCTGTACCAGATCCAGACCAATATATTTCAGCTCCTCCAGAAGCAAACCAGTGGCTTGCTTCCAAGTGGCTGCTGTACCAGAAAGGTCTGGATGCAGGAAACGGTCCCCGTGCACTTAACCAGTACTGGAGATGGAATGCAGCCTGTGCAGGGCAGGGAACCGCTGCGCGAGGTGGGATCTGAGACAGCCAGCTGGAAAGGGTGGCTGCAGGGATCCAGTCTGTGCATTTGACTGCCTTAGTCTCTAATTAAAACCTCATCCCTTTAGAAAGAGCTGGTTCTACAAAATTCTTCTCCCAAAGGGTCTGTGGGGTAGCTGGATGCTGAGGAACTTGTTAACCACCAGCCCCTTCCAGAAGCAGTAGCAGTAATTGGGTGGAGATGTGAGTTAAGATCTACAGCCAGAGCTTAAAACCTGGCAAGGAGGGACCTTGGAGCACTCAGGGGCCTCACTCTGGGCTGCCCCTGAAGGCTCGTATTTCTGGCTTACCCAGCAGCCTGTGTTTAGCTTTGCTGGGCTTTTCTTGTGCAGGAAAGAGCTGCAGACATTCTACCTGCTGTGTTGCCTTAGCTTGGTAGCTCCTCTCCAGCACAGATGTTTTCCCCTCCGCTGTGTGCTAGCGGGAAGTTACTGCTGTCAAATTGTCTGCTTTGCTTTTGTTTCCAGTCTTCTCTGAGAATTTCCCTTCCAGCTCTGTCTGAAGCCTCTCCTGAGGCCCTTTAGGGCCATGTTATTTCATGGTCTGGGGCTGAGCAGGGAGTTCTTGCCCTGTTTGCTTGTTCCTACAACATCCAGAGTCCTCTTCCCTCCTGCAACATCAAGCCCTGTTACCACCCTCCTTGAGAAGTGTTGAGCACTGGAACAGACTCCCCAGAGAGGCTGTGGAGTCTCCTCTGGGGACTTTCAAGACCTGTCTGGATGCATTTCTGCGTGATGTGTTCTAGTTTTGTCCTGCTCCGGCAGGGGGGTTGGACTCGATGTTCTTCAGAGGTCCCTTCCAACCCCTACCATTCTGTGATTCTGTGAGGAGTGACATGGGGGGGGGATGCAGCCTGGTGGAAAATTCCCATAGAAATAAAGAGATGGCTGCTCCAAACCCTCCAGAGTCACTAGCATAAGAAGTCCTTTGTGGAAGTTTATTTTTGGCATGGGGAATTCTGTAGGTGGTCTCCTAAAAACACGGGTCAGTTCAACAGCAGGGTTAAAAGCAGAAACATCGGTGTTCTCCAGAGACACCAGCGAGCCTTGTTGGGGGTGATGGAAGTGTTTTTGGGCTTAGCTCTGCGGCGGGAGGGAGGAAATGACTGTAGATTTGCAGTAAGTGGAGGAGTTCTTTGGTTTTCCTGAGTAGCTGCTCTTGCTGAGCATCCTGTCTCCGTGCCCAGCCATGGCAGGGCTCTGGAAATCAATCATCTTGAGCCAGTGGTGACAGGCTCCTCGCCTGGGGCTTCAGAATAAATTCTCTTTAAAAAAGCACCTGGTGAAGCAAAGCTTGGCGGCCAGAGACCTGATGTTTCCACACCATCTTCCTGTGGATGCAACCGAGCTCCTGCTGTTGCCAAAACAGTGTTTCATGGAGCGAGGCCACATTGCTGGAGGTGAGGTGTGGGCGGGTGCAAGCCAGAGGTGAAGGCAGGGGAGGCAGAAGCTCTCTGTGCTCCCCCCTTCCTGTTCCTCCTGCCTGGCTGAGCCTACCAGTGCAACACTTTGCAACAGATTTTGGAGGATTCTTCCATGACTTAGGTGAACATTTCTCCACCACCTCCCTGTGTGAGTTGAGCAGCACTGCCAGGAGCAGTGGGTTGTGTTGGCTGCCTTTTCTTCCTCCTCCTCCTCTCCTTGGAAACACCCTCAGGAGCAACATGTTCTTCAGCATGAACTGCTGGGAGCTGCTGGTGCAGGTGAAATGGGAGTGGGAAGGAGCAGCAGCCATTGTCCCGGACTCTTCCCTATGGGAACAGCCCCAGAACGTGGCCTGAGAGTGGCACTGTGAGGTTCTTGCACGAGTAGATGTGTGTTCTCCCCATCCTGCACAATCAGATCCTGAACTGCCCCAGCACGTTCACTATGGTTTGGTTGGCTCTGCCAGCACAGGACTGTCAGACATCCTGGGGATGAGAGTACTGGACTTGCAGGAGCATCTGTGCAGGGAAGCCAGGACATCCCTGTAGCTGCAAGGAGAGTCTTGGCATGCAGTGTCCCCAGAGCAGGCTGCAGGGCCAGCAGTGTGACTGCCTGGTGGTGCCTGTCCCCTGGCTTTAGCCAGCCTTGCATTGCCACTTAGTGGCAGGAGCCCTTGATTGCTGTCCCCCAGGGGTGGTTCTGGGCAGCTCTGGCATTTCTGTTTTGTAGTGCTGGTTTAAGAGCAATTGCAGAGTTCAGAGCCAGGTGGGAGAAGGAGACATCCTGTAGCAGTTGGTCTGCTTCTCCCAGATGCTGCAGGTCTTCTCCCCACACCTGCATGTCCACCCTGCCTGGTGGGAGATGTCACAGCAACTGTGGCTTGTGGTTGCTCCCATTACGTGGTTCTGTGCTGGCTCACTCTTTGGGACTTACCCAAGAAATGAAGGAGCCAAGTGAACGTGATGGTACAAGCTCCCGCATCAGGAGCAGAGCCCTAGCAGCAAACAGTCTTTCCTCCGCTCAGCCAAAATCCAGTGCCAGCAAAGCAACAAATTCAGACTCAAGCTGGTTGAACTGGGAGCTTAATGCCAGAATTGAGAGGCGGGTTTCTCTGCAGACGGTCGCAGTAGGTTCAACGGTTCTCACTTCTCTCACTTACTGCAATGAGGTGATCTGGGGGGGTTTCTGACTATGCCTGTTCCTCTCATGGTGGCTGTACCACCACAGTGACTCTCACCCGTAGCAGAGCACACGCGTGTTAGCGATGACAGAGTTAATGACAAAGCAGTCTGTGTGTAGTAAATGCTTAGCAAGGACTATACACCCTTCTCTTCTTTTGCTTGTTGTGGGAAAATTAGTACAGGGCTCTGAAATGTTCTTTTCCTCTTACCACTCTCATCTCTGGTTGATGAACAGCTTCCAAGAGGGACTGCATTGAGAAGTTTGGGCTGCACACCGTGGATCGTATCGCCAAGGACGACCACGCCATCTGCACTACCGAATACTCCCGGATCGTGCCTTTAGAAAATGGAGAGGTGAGCAGCTGCACGTTCCCATCCCCTGGAGTTTCCAGAGCTTCTCGGTGGCTGTAGGTGCTCTCGTTAATTGGTTCCCTTTTGACTTTTGGATGTCACTTAAACCAAACCAAATGAGACTGTCGGGGAAATGATTCAGTCATCTTGAAGGGAGGTAAAGATTGGGTTCGGCTGAGGGAGAGAATCATTTCCTCCCGCCTCCCAGGATTACAGATTTGTCTTCCCCCCCCTTGCATTCCCAGATTGTTGTCTCTCTGGTAAACGGGCGCCCAGGAGCCATGAACTTCTCCTACTCTCCTCTCCTGCGGAATTTCACGAAAGCCACCAACATCAGACTCCGCTTCCTGCAGACAAACACGCTGCTCGGGCACCTGATGGGCAAAGCTTTAAGGGACCCTACAGTGACAAGGAGGGTAAGGAGGCCTTGATACCTCTTGCCTAGTGAACTGGAAGTGTTTGAAGGCTGTGCGTGGGGAGAAGACACCTCTTGACACCCTGTGGGGATTTTCTCTCTCTGTACTTGTGCTCCCCAAGCTGAATGTGGTTCCAGCTGCTGCTGCTGTGGCTGGAGCTGGAGGCTGCTTGGGCAGAACTGTGCTTAGCACCAACAACGTGAAACTGGGAAACAACTCATGATATCCCATGTGGCTTTCTGGCTGTGCTGGGAGACCCGACAGGTAGCTAATGGCCTCCGTTAGTGGTGGTGGGTCTTGGCACAGGCAGACATCGCAGCCTACACGGTCCAGTTTGTCATTGTAAGGGAAATAGCCCAACACATAATTTTACTGGGTAAATCCTGCTGAACCCTGAGTAGGGCAGTTATGAAGCTTATTTGTAAAGATATTAATGGCCAACTTTTCTTGTGCTCTCCAGTATTACTACAGCATCAAAGATATCAGCATCGGAGGACGTTGTGTCTGCCATGGCCACGCAGACGTCTGTGATGCCAAAGACCCTAACGACCCTTACAGGTACATTTTTCAAAGTTCCAGTTCTGTGTAAAGTGTTTCAAGTGTTGTGCTAAGAAGGAAAGATACCAGTGTGAGTCGTGTCCTGTCCTGAGCTCATAATTGTGCCAGTGCTGTTGGTGGTGGCTCTGCCCTGAGAACAAATCAGAAACTGGTCCAGACAAAGGAGTAAAAATTAAATGTTTTGTTGGGCTGTTTTTCAGCCATATAAGCTCCCATGTCTGGTTTCCCTGCCCACAGCTTCACTGTCCCCATGGGAGCAGAGTGCTGGAATGGGAGGCTGGGTATGCAAAGCCAGTACTGTTGCTGAACATGGAGGTTTCTTGTCAAAGCCTAGCGCTGGTTTCTGAACTTGTTCAAAGAAGCTTCTTGCTTCCCACGTGGCTTCTTATGAACTGGGGCAATGCTCTCATAAATAGATGGTCTTGCAAGAAACCAGAGATTCCACTGCCTATTTCTAGTCATAATAGCCATAAATTGGTTATGTACGTCGCTAAACAACTACTCTTTGCAAAAGAACGGGAGCGTGCAAAGCAGTTACATTCTGGCTCGTGGGACTCTTCCCATCCGCCTTGGCAACTTCAAACGCCAAAGAGCTGCTTCAGACCATGAAAGTGTTGCTTCTTAGCCATCTGTTTGCAGGCTGAATGTTGCCTTTATGAAAGGGATGGGTAGATTCAGCTGGACGAAGGAAGCTTATATTTCTTTCTCATCAGGATCATGTAGAGCTTTTGGATCTTCTAAAATAAAATTCCAGTGAGTCCCAGCCAAGGTTAAAGCTGCTAAGTATTAAAACAAGGATGTAGTGGTAAGCAAGTCTACCTTAGCGTGCCAAACTTTGACAAAGGGAAGTTCATAACTGTTTGAATGCACAGTTCCTTGGGTTTGTTTTAGACTTTGGTGTTTCTGGATGCACAGTACCCCCGTGTGCTGGCTCAAAAGGGCTTCACGGTGCAAAGAGACTCTTCAAAGTAAAAATACCATGATGCTTCTTGGGTGTATTGATGGCTCAGGGCTCTCCAGGAAGTGAGAGAAAATTGAAGGAGGAGAGATGTGTTGGGAGTCCTTGTTCAATGCCACTTCTGCTGACAACTGTCTCTGTCTCCCAGAATTCCCCTCCTCCACTCTTGTTTGGATACACTTGGCATCTTCACTCTTGGCCCCAAACCATGCTCTAATGTTGCAGCACATGTTCCTCAGCAGCTGTTGCATTTCACCCAGAGCAGATCGCTCTTGCCTGGAGAAGAAAACATTTCCTACTTGGGTGCTTTGTACAGTCAGCACATAACATCTGCTAAGCCGTTTGGGATGCATCAGGACAAAGACACTGGGTAGACAGAAGAACTTCTCATGGCGTTGCCAATACCCTGTTAGCAAGCCCAGGAGTACTGAGAGGCCAGCAGAAATATATTTGCCATTGAGAAAAGGAGTAAGTGGTGAAAGGCTGCCATTCTCCAAGGCTCCAGCAGCACCAGCTGTGTCCAGCCTTCCCGCTGGGCAGCCACCCCACCCCTCCTGCCTTGCCACGGGACAGAGCCAGTGCGGTGATTTCTGCTGTAGTGCTGCGTGGCAGGGGGTGGCTGGGGCTCAGACACGCTGTCCCCTCGAGCCGGGGACCCCGGCTGTCAGCAGCATGGCATCTCTTCACAAACCTGCGCAGCATGTCCCCCTGCACACATCCTGCCTCTTCAGATGCTGATGTGTGACAGCACCAAGGCAGGGAAATGCAAACAGAGAGAGGCAAGGAATATGAATTGGCCCGACCATATTAAAAATCCTGGTTATGTCTCAACCCGTCTGGGAGGTCTCTGCTTCTTATTTTAACTTCTCTCTGCTGCACATGCCTGTGTTTCTTGTGCCTGTTGCCCGGCAAGGCAGGATGAGCACTGTGATAGAGGTGAGGTGAGCTAGAAATCTTGGCAAAGACTTTAAGACGTGATGGAGCATGTTCGTGAGCTGACTTCCCAGCCATAAATGATAATGTTTATCCAGCTTTGAGAACGTTTCTCTGAAGTGCCAAGTTGGGGAGGCTGCAGATCCAGCTGTGCGAAGCTGGCAGCACATCTGGTCTCCGTGCAGGTCTGTATGTGCGAGGGCAGGTACAGCCTCCTCCTCCAGGGTCCTTGGCCCTTCTCACAGCTGTCAGAATTGGTCTCAGTGAACGAGATTGAATGGGCTGTATTGAGCAGAGGGAAGGGAGGTTCTCCTGGTTAAAGGTGAACACCAGCAGGATCAGGCACAAACCTCTCTCCTGGCAAACCCTGCGAGCAGGAAGATGAGCATCGGTGGGGACCTGGCGTGCTGCAGGCTGAGAGCCCAGGCAGGAATGCTGTGTTAACGTGCGGCCGCTGTTGATGCGAGCTCAGGAGAACCCTCCCAGCGCTCTGCATCTGACTGATGAGAGCAACCGTTTCTGTGCTTTTACTGCCCCATCACGGGTGCCACAAACAAGAGAGGAGATGACCGGAGGGTCCAGCTGCTGCTTTTATGCCTGATGCTGCAGATACCCAGCAGCACAACAGCAGCCTGGCTGCTCAGAAGCAGATCTGCGGGAGGAGATCAAGGATGCTTTCCCGCTGCTGGATCCCGAACGCTGGCTTGCTCTTTCCCATTTTGGAAAGGAGAGCACCAAGTGTGCTGGTAGGTTTGTACCATCTGTGAGTCCCTTTTGCAGGTGGTTTTCCCTCAGTACAGTCAGAAGCAGTTCGAGGAAGGGGCTTTTTTTTCTTTCCCTTGATTGTACTGCTCAGATGTCCCGTCTAAATCCCGACGCTGCAGCACTTGTGCCGCTCTGATGCAGCTGCTCGCTGGAAACTGTTTATAGTCTTTGTTATTGAGCATCAGTTCCAGTGGGAAGACTGTGGTTTAATTTTTTTTTTAATGGCAGGACAAGCAGGAAATATGTGTTATGTGAACACAGCCGCTCCCTCTTCTTCCTTGTATATATTCAATCAATGAAACATGTAAATATTGTAGCTTATGTGCATTTGTCCATAATTCATTAGCAGCGTGGACTCGGCACAAGGTGCGGGAAAGCTGCTGTGATAGATGAGCTCTCTGAGAGGTTGTTGCTAACCCTGGACAGCAGAGACTAAATAAATAGCTCCTTCTCCATCTGAAATGTGCCTCTTTACTTACTGAGTGCCATCTTTTTGCATTCTGGGAACTGAACCAGTGCTTTTTAAACATCTCGAACATGAAGGAGCCGGGGTGTGTGACTGGAGCCACGTCTTCCAGCCAGGGAGATTAAGACTGCTCAGCAGGTTTATAAGTTCCCTGACTCAGTGACCATCTTTCTCCACACGTATGTATATGGATGTTAATCTTGATCTCCAGCGGCTGCAAAAAAGACCCTTAAAATTCTGTGTACTTGGAAGTGCTGAGTGGTAGTCAGCCAGGTGAGACCTCTGCGGGTGGTTTCATTACAAAGGCATGGCCAGGGTTGGCCTCTCGTTGAGTCTCCCTGTTGGGTCTGCAAAAGAGGACAACAAAAGTCCTGGAGAATGTTTCAGGGCTCATTTCTGCCACTTAGGCTTCAGCCAGCCTCTCAGGGGCTCAGTTTCATGCCTGGACCCTGCTGACGACAGCCCAGCCTGTGAATGTAGGCAGGGACTGGGCATCATGATTGCTCAAAGAGTTGACTGCAGCCGAGTGTTTCATGATGTCTGTAAGAGGAGGACCACCAGCAGGGCTGGGACCTCCTGCCTCTCAACCCCTCTGGCTGAAGCAGACATGCTGATTGTGGATCCTGCCGCATCCCCCTGGGCTTTCAGATCATCCCTTATGTCATTAAAATGAGTTCACTTGTCCCATGCTGCTGCCTTTGGCTATTCACTATACGTACACGTGCAGGTCCCACATCTTAAAAATACGTGTAGGTGGAAACCATGGCACACAGCTCACTGCAGCCATGGCAGAGCGTGTCTGCACTCCTGCGTTTCGCTCGGAATGACTGCTCCGTTTGTTTCTAATGTTTTAAAAAAAAAAAAAAATTACATTTATTTTTAAACGCTGCTTTTGAATGGGAAGGCACTGGAGGAGGGAGAGATGGGAGTGGCAGAGCGGCCCTGAGGGGAAATGAGTAATTGCAGAGATAAAAGCTGGAACACGCTGTATTATCCATAAGTCTAATACAACAGAAAGCGTTTGTGTTGGATGGGAATCGCCTTCTGCTAAGTGGAAGTTTTGGAGATGATGTCACTGATGTTAATGAATCACCGTTGCGGTCGAGCAGGGACGAGATCTGTCGGTCGGCTGTCGAGATTTCTTGCCCGGCGCCTCCGGAGCCGCCTGTTTACCCAGCACGGCCCTGCCTGTGCCGGTGGAGAAAAGACGTGTGTTCCTGGGGAGTGTGGTGCCAGCATCTGCTAAAAGTCTTAAAATTCAAATTTCACAGCCTTTCTCTCTGCAAGCACAGGTATACCTGGAGGAGCAGATGTGGCCCCATCCCTCTCTGGCTCTAGGCTGTCCTTTATTCCTTTCACGCTGCACAGTAGTGGAGACATCTTCATGTCCCTGTTCCTCGCTACTCCTTCTCAAGTGATTTGCTTCAACTCAGGTTTCTAACACACCAACCATTTTACGTTTTATCGTCTGCAGAGATGGCTAAGCAGTGGCACACTGATTTTTTTTCTCTGATTCTTGTGTCCCTGTGAAGATGATGAGTGATGGTGGAGGAGAAAGAAGGGAGAGAATGGCACTGGAAGAGTAAAGTTTGATGTTTGGCTTAGGAAAAAAAAAAATAAAATAAAATCAGAATTCAAAGGTTTGGAAAAAAAAGTCTTAGAAGCCTCTTTTAGCAGAATATTTGGTTTACCAAATATCACTTGTTTGACTATTGATGGCTGTAGGCAGCGGGGTTCCGTGGTGGCTCCCCATCCCACGCGTCCCCGTCGTCGCCGCAGCCTTGGCCGTAGCCGGTTCCTCTCCCTTGCAGGCTGCAGTGCGACTGCCAGCACAACACCTGCGGCGGGTCCTGCGATCGCTGCTGCCCCGGCTTCAACCAGTTCCCCTGGAAACCCGCCACCGCCGACAGCGCCAACGAATGCCAGCGTAAGTCGCAGCGGGGTTCTGCCCTTCCTTCGCCAGCTGTTTTGCAAAGCTCGGCTTCACCGACGCGTCACCGGCCCCCGGAGGCCGGAGCGCGGAGAAGCCGCTCGCCGAAGCGGTGGCTTTATGGCGCGTGGCACCGGGCGAAGCGGGGATCACTGGTGCTGCGGGGAGGGCGGTTTGCACGCTGCGTCCGGTCAAGGCTCACCCAGGGAGGCTCGCTAGGTCTGTACGGGACTTTGCTTCTGATTACGTTCCAGTTCCTCCTCCTCTGCGTCCAAGGGTTCGTGCAGGAGAGTCTCGTTGCTCAATTCCGCCTCGGAGATGAATTACACTTGGACGTGTTTACACACAGGACGTCTTTATTTGTCTAGAGAAACCTTTGGTAAAGCCGACAGCGGAATTTGTGCTGCGCTGGGAGCTTCGTCACACGAGCTCTTACGAACGCGCGGCGGCAAGGGACGGGTGGATCTTATTCCTCTGGGTCTCTAAAGACCACCCGAACTGGGCGCTGAACTTTAGAGCTCACCTCTAGCCCAGATGGGATGAGCTGAGAATGTTGCCCTCTGAACCAGACTACTCGAGGCCCCAGAGTTGGGTAATTTCTCACCTCTACGTGCCTGCACATATTTTACTTCTGATTTTGTGCTTGCTGCGTTTTCCCAGTTGCAGAGCAGACTGTGAGAGAGAGTTGATACTTCTAGAGCTGGGACTGTTTAGTTTGAGGAAGAGGAGGCTGAGGGGAGACCTTATCACTCTCTACAACTGGGACACTGTAGAGAGGTTGGTGCTGGTCTCTTCTTGCAGGTAATGAGTGACAGAACAAGAAGGAATGGATTCAGACTGCAGCAGGGGAGGTTTAGGCTGGACATTAGGGAAAAAATTTTCTGAGCAAGAGCAGTCAGACTGGAACAGGCTGCCCAGGGAGGGACTTGAGTCACCAGCCCTGGATGTGTTTAACGGTGGTTTAGATGTAGTGTTGGGGGACATGGTTTAGGGGTGAACTTTGTAGAGTAGGGTTAATGGTTGGACGCGATGATCCCAAGGATCTTTCCCAACCTGAATGATTCTATGATTCTGAGCTTTTGAACTGGAAGACTTCTGGGAGCTTAAGTAATCCCCCAGATGCATTGAGACATCTTTCCTCATTGAAAGCCAACCCATTCAGCATCGAACGCGCGAGGAATGGTTCACATCTTGAGACCCAGCTGGTAACCGAAGGAGCTCCGTGGGCTGGGGGCTTAGCTAACGTGTTTGTATTTTGTATTCTCGTGTTTGCAGCTTGCAATTGCAACGGCCACGCCTACGACTGCTACTACGACCCGGAGGTGGATCGCCACAAAGCCAGCAAGAGCCGTGGAGACAAGTTTGAAGGGGGAGGTGTTTGCATTGACTGTCAGGTGGGCCTGAAGATCTCCGGCGGAAAAGGCCGTTGCAGATTTTTGCTCTTGTTTCCGCTGTCGGCCTGGAGTTCGGCCTTGCTGGCGGCTCCGCCAACCCCCTCGCGCATCCTCTGTTACCTTCGTTAGGTCTCTTCCTGGAAATTTAGTCTCTTTGCCGCAGGTTAATGGAGCAAGCACCAGTAATGCAAACAGTGGTGGGGTTCCCAGTTGTTTCCTGGGTAGTACCAGTACCTTTCTGATGCTACAGGGTTAGGGCTGCTGAAGCGCTGTGCGCTGGGAGGGTCGCGATGGTGCTGAGCACAGGGGGAAGTCCCAGCCTAGTCTGCAGCACTCAGGTGCTGCCATCTCTCTGGATCTCTCTCTGGCCACCAAAATCCCAGTTTCCCCAGTCTCTGAAGTTCCCAGTGTAGTGGGAAGGTAGCGTCTCCGCTCCCAAGGTGGCCGTGAGCTGAATAATTCATGCAGTGGCATGGAATTTGTAGCTGTGCTTTCCTGCTGGGAGGAAACAGGTTGCTCCCATCCTCCTTGCACAAGTGGTCAGGACATTTTACCATCAAGTGAAATGAGCTCGAGGTCAGATAAGAACCTAAAACTCATGCTGTGTTTATGGGGGGGATATAGTTTGCAGGAAATGCTTCGTTTTCACATCAGTGTACGTGGAATTTTGAGCAGATTGACGTCTTGGGTGTGCTGGCACTCCTGAGTTGCTTCCTCCGGACCTTGCGGCTGTTAGTAAACCTGGCAGATGAACACAAATCCTGCAGGCAGAGGAACTCACACCCCTCTTTCTGTTTTTTCACCGTCTTTCAGCATCACACCACTGGGGTTAATTGTGAGAGGTGCCTCCCGGGATACTATCGGTCCCCTGACCATCCGATCGACTCTCCGTACATTTGCTATCGTGAGTGTGATCTCCTGCGCAGGTTGTAGATGCCCTCCTGGACTCGGTGACAGCTCTGGGAGGATTGGGCTGAGAGCTTTTTTGGTGTAGGGAATCCAGCACCGTGACAGACATGGGCACAGGGGTGGTTCCTGCTGCAGCTGTTGCCCATGGGAATGTGTGTGTGCCTGCAGACAGTATGTGTGTCTGCAGCATCTGTGAAATCAGAAGTGGTGGCGTGTTCAAAGGCTGGAATGAGCTAAAAATGTGTTGTCCCTGCTGCTGTGCCTGCAGGAAAATACGGTTTGATCAGACATTGGAATGGGATGCCTAGGGAGGTGGTGGAGTCACCGTCCCTGGATGTGTTTAAAGAAAGGCTGGATGTGGCACTTAGTGCCATGGTCTGGCTGATGTGGTGGTGTTGGGTCATGGGCTGGATTTGATGTTCTCAGAGGTCTTTTCCAGCCTCAGTAATTTCATTCTATTCTACTTTCCTAGGCATGTTCGGGAATATTTTGAGATAGCAGCTGTAGTCCTGCTGTGCCGTAAATTAAAGGATTATTTTATCTAGATGCATACACAGAGACCAGAGATGACAATAATGGTGTGCTGTTGACAGTCATGAAAGATCATTGTATGTGGGACCTGAAAAACCATTGAAACCCCAATGGCAAAGGATCAAAATGGGCAGTGGGTTAGTGCAGGCAATATGTATTGAATTTGTTTCCCTCTCTCCCTTTGCAAGATCCATTAGGCTTAGTAAAAAGCAGAGTTGCTCCATGAGCTTAAATCCTTGCTATTGCTTAGGACAGAAGTGTGTAAAAGGTCTCTTAGTGCCCAGTGTGTCCTCTCTCAGGAGTAGACTTGGTACTACCAGCTTATAATCTTTTCTTCCATTTTGGTTGTGTGTTGATCTCTCTTTTTAGGATAGATTTCAGCTGCTTTGTGTTTTGACCTTATGCCCTTTCTGATAAGGATTGCTCTAGCTGATGCCCAGGTCCTGCAGCATTGGACTGGGGTGTTTGCCAGCACTGCTCAGTTGCTCTGTTACGTGTTAGAACATCTGTTCAAGGTCTTCTGTCATGTCTGGAAGCAGTTTTCTGATTAAATAATACGGTTATGTAAGCAAAGATCTAGATATCTGATCTAAAGACTGAAGATCCGCCTAGAAATGAGCCATTTTTCTGGCCCAGGCAGTTACTACTGCTTCACATCTTGAATAAAAGCACAGCTGCAGGAGTCTGTAAGATGCTTGTCTATATTGTCTGCATTGTCTCACTGGGAAGTTCCTGTTTTTCCTTAAAGCACTGATGAGATAAAGTTCCTGAATTTTCCCTGGCACTAGAAAGAGAAGTGCAATTAAATTGGGGTTTTTTTGACTCACTTCAAGTGGGTAAATTTCTGGACTAAAAAACTCAACTGCCTACAATTTGTAGGGCTCAAGGTGTTATGCTGAACTTTGCTTTACAGTTCTGGTAAGGAAGTCATCGGGAGTTTGACACAAGGTATTGACTTGTGTCTGTACTTGCATTCATTAGCATAATCAGTCCAGACCCTCTCAGTAACAATTTCTTTAGAAAGGAAAATATCTGCATGTCTTGTCACTCAAGCATAGAGGAGCCTAGCCTTTGTTTTCATTCAAACCTAATGTTGCAGATTGTTTCAGAAAACCCTGTCTCTTGGAATCACAGCGTGACTGTGGTTGGAAGGGACCTAAAAGATCACCTAGTTCCAAACCCCCCTGCCATGGGCAGGGACACCTTCCATTAAACCAGGTCGCTGAAAACCCCTCCAACTTTGTCTTGAACACTTCTAGTGATGTGGCATCCACAACTTCCCTGGGCAACCTATTCCAGTGTCTCACCACCCTCATAGTGAAGAGCTGCTTCCTAACTTTTCATCTAAATCTACCGTCTTCCAGCCTGAAGACATCACCCCTCATCCTATCACGAGCTCTTTCTTCATTGAAGCTGTTCTTTGGAGATGGTTCCATATAAATTAGTAGTTAGTACTTAAATTGCAGCTCCTAGGATTTTTACCTTATTGGGGCAGGAGGGAGGAGGGCAGAGGGGAGGGAGGGAAGACCTCAGAGGTTTAAGCAGGATGTCTCTTCAGCTGGGACTGAATGCATTCAGTGAGCTTTTATTAATGTCTGCTTGGCCTCAGAAAAAAACCCAACATCTAAGCCTGTAATTAATGGAAAACAAGCCACACTGTTAAGGTAGCCTTGGCTGCTCCTGTGATCTACTTTTTTTTCCTGCTTTGCCCTCTTATGCAGACACAGCTGTCTGTGCAGTATGCTACTAGGTTAGGGAATGGGTCCCTTCCCTGCACCCCCTTCCACCCCCCCTTTTTTTTCCCCCCAGTTCTGCACTATATCAAAGCAATACAGATGTAGATAGAAAATGTAATCAAGATACTTAATTCTGTTAGACTCTTTTAGTGCAAGTGAGTAAGATCTTGGGAAAATTCAGGAATGTTTCCCTGTCTGACTTAGAATATCAGTCTCCAGAGAGGAGCTTTCTTTGACCAGTTCCATGCATATTGCAATTCAACGGTTTGTCACAGGAGATATTTGAAATGGGCTGCATCTGCATTTAAATGAAAACAGAGATACTTAAGATGTCTAGTTCTATAAATATGATTTCTTAATTTAGTCTGTTTGGGAAGCAATGCAGGGAAGGCATAACTAACTTCAGCAGCTCCAGCTGCTTTGTCTCAGTCTCTGGTGAGACTGATGTAACCCATGCAGTTGCCTCAAAAGCTAGCTTGGTGGCTTTTGTTGTTGTTGTTGTGGGCTTTTTTATGCTTATGTTGCAGTTACCACTCACAGATGTAATGTAGACCTTGATTACTTCTATTTTCTGTACTTTTGTATATTTTTCTACTATATTTCCTTCAAACTTTTTTTTGCAGCTGAGAGATTATTTTTATACATGTGTAGAGGTACTGATCACTCAATATCTAATACTTGGTTGTCCCACATCTTAAATTTTCTAGGTGATTATCTAGTTCTAGGACTAGTAAAAGAAGAGCTAATGGGTTTGTGCACATTTGTCTTGCATACCTACCACTAACAAACATCCAAACACCTTCATTGCAAAGAAATTGGTAAGACCATTCTTAGTTTCAAATGTACTAATTAGCCGAATACAAACAGAAAACTCCCTTTTCTCTTTTGCCCCTTCCCATTATATAAACTTACCTTTTCAATTCTCCCGATGACTTCTGCTCTATACTTAATTTTCTCCATGCTTGCTTTGACAAAGTTTTGCACTTCTTGCTTTCACACCGACAGTCCGGTCTCTTCTCTGTAACCAATGTTTGCCTTCTGAGCTGGCCTTAGGATGAGAAGGAAAAAAAACCAAACCAAAACCCACAAAACAAAGGAGCAAACAACAAAAAAAACCCAACCCCAAAACATTTTGCATTATAGCTTTTTTTTATGTACTGCAATGTTCTACAGGCTGGGCACAACATTTTTCTGCTCTGTTCTACAGAGCTTGAAAAAAGGCCCAAGGGAACAAGGTACATAATGAGTAACCTGACCAGGCGGTGTCTAACTGGTTTAGAAAGCCTTAATTTCCCTAACTGGTAGGAACTGATGCTCACTGGTTAGAGTGAAGGTCATTCTCTTGGCTGGAAACCAGGCAGTTACAAAGCTCTGTGATTTGTTCAGTTGAGGTGGAATTAATCTCTTTTTTTAACATCTTGAAAGTTAGGAATCATGATTGTTGAGACCAGTCAACTACTTTATTTTCACTAGAGATGCAGTGGGCGAAGTATCCCAGCTCTTTCTTCTTCCTGAGGGGTCCTAGGCATGAAATATAAATGCTTAACCTTTAGACTTAGGATTAATTTTGCTTTGCAGTGACTAAAGAATGTTGATGAATGTCCTCTTTAGCATTCTGGAAGCAACATGCCTTTTTTTTTTTTTTTATATAGGTATACATAAAACTCCTGTTTCTTTACCTTGAATAACTTGGTTTCTTGGCTTGGTTCAGATGGACACCTCTTTTACCAAGCTTTCAAGTAGAAAAAAAAAAATCAATGGAAAAAGTAGGCAGAGGTAACAGTAAAACAGAGCAAGTAGTCTTTTGGTAAAGCAGATATCAAAAGGCTAGCAACTAAGCACAGGAAACAGGTTCATTGTAAGAAAGGACAAACTTGTATTCATTGAAAGAAGAAACTTTAGGTACTTTAGCATCAAATGGAAAAACTTGGCACATAAGGTGTAGTTCCTCTGCATCACTTAACGGGCTAAAGAATATTTAAACTTCTACCACTTGCCTCTTGTAGCTGTTCAGCTCAGTTGCAAGCCTTTTGCTGGAATGTCTTTCAGAGTGAAGAATTTTCCTGGGTAGAGGTTCAGTCATCAATTTGGAAATATATAGGCTTGCAAATGGAAGATGGGAATACAAGGTTTTGAAGCATTTGCATGTTAGATAAGAAGTCCTCTTCAGGAAACGGCAATGATCTAAGTAAGGAAAAGCAGGGATCAGCTTGAACAGTGAGATCTAACACTGTATAGGGTTTGCACAGCTAGGGCAGGTGATAGCTGAAGTTAAAAGGAAAAAAAGCTCATTCAACCAAATTCCTTTCTAAAAGTAGCTCACTTTTTTTGAGTTGATCTTAGACATTTGTACTATTCAGCATTAAAAGCTTCTGGATTACAGCTAAAACCATTCTGTCAACATAGGTGCTGTAAAATAAACTTGGTTTGAGGCAAAAGGAGATATTTACCTTGTTCACTGCTGAGCCCGGAATGTGTCTCTTAGCAATTCTGAATTCAATAGGATTTAAAAATGAGCAGGAATTAAAAGGAGGGGAGGGGTGTGAGCTTTGGTTGAGTTGCATAAAATCAAAATATAGTGTATTTTTAAAATAGGAAATTCTAAAATGTGATTGTATTGCAGAGCTTCTAAATGTGTATTTTTCAGAAACCTAAATGAGTTCCCAGAATACTGAGTAAACAATGTGTGCTTAAAAACTAAGAAAGTTCATTTTCTGTTAAGGATCAGGGCTCTGAAAACTGTGATGCTAATATTTTATGTTCTGTCCTGGACTGACATCTGCTTAGATTTTACATTAACTGAGGTAAATATAATTTAACAAGAGATGGAAAGGTGGTTCTTTTTAGGAACAGGGAGGTGTTAAATACATTTATAATGCCTGATTTTGCATTATGGTGAGAACCATTAATGAATCACTGAACCATAACTTGAGGAGACTGATAGCTCAGTGTGATTTGTCAGTATAGTTCCACTAGTAACAGTAGTGATGGGTAAGAATGCATGGGCTTGTTCTGCCATCTGTACTGCTGTACTTGCACAGGGCTAGGAATGGGATAAGTCCAGGAAAGTTTTAGTCTTGTGGGAGCTCACGGGGGTGTTGAGTAATAAGTTATTTTGAGATTATTTTGTGATTTGCAGGCCAGAACCCCACCAAAATTTTACACAAACCCTTTATAGTTCCTTCCAGGTTACTTGGAGCTGTTGCCAGAACAGGCAGTGACATAAGGGTTTGTGTGCCTGTTTGAATGCTTTTGTTTGTTCCTGTGTTAGAAGAGTGAAGGTGACCAAAGTTGAATCTGATTTTGCAGATACAGTTTATTCCCAAAAATAGATACACAGGACAAGTTAAAAATGTGTGTGAAACTCAGTTGCTTATTGTGCATAATCTTTTTATGCTAAAGAGAAAAAAGGCTCTTGCTTCTCTGTCTAGTGTAAGTATTTAGAGGTTTCTTAATGCTATGAGCTTGTGACTTTAAGGTAAACTTCTTTAAGAGACCTGTTTCTACCTACCACTCATAATCACCATCATAAAGTTCTCTGCATAGCAGGGATATTTTTTAGGATCACCCTTAACTGTTGAATCTTCAGGTACACTAATAGAGGCCCTTCACTCCTATTAGAATATGTCATCAAATGCAAGGGATGCTGACTTCTAGTGCATTGTCTGAACTATGTGCTATTTTCAGTGTTTGCAATATTATTCTAGGCCTTTTAGTAGGTATATCTGAAGGGCTAGTTCTGGTACCAAATGCACCAGTATCCTAATTTTGTGGCCCCTGTTCATTTTTATTCAGTTCAAAGTCCACTGGAACTCATCTGTGGCTTCTGAATTACTGTTGCTGTACTTAAATTTAGAAATGAGTACAAGATATTTTTTTTTTTCTGAAAGGTATCTGATTAAAGCAGTGAATGCAACTAATATAGCTTGATTTTTCAAAAATGTATTTTCCATACTGAAAATAGAAGACACTTTTAGTATTGTGTCACTGTGGCATTTCTAAATTTATAGCACTGAAATGTGTGTCTAGGCATGCCACTTCCAAGCTGAAGTCCCAATAAAGCAAAGGGTCGTTCGGCTAGCTCGAGATATTTACAACTCCATACACTTTGTGGGTTATAAAGGCAGTATCCCTGCTCCTAAGGGTGAGGTTGAAGACCTGTGCACGACAGATTAAACTGATTTCACCTTTATGTTCTGCAAGGATGGAAGTTAGTGCCTGGTCCACTTGTCCAATCAGACTTCACTGTTGTTTTGGAATAACTTTTATCCTTATACTGTGTGTTTCTAAACAAAGCCCTCCTTGCTGTGATGTGCACCAGTATCCCAATTGCTTGCCAGCTAGACACTGGGGAACTACATCCTGCTTTGTAGTTACAAAGTTTCCTGTTCTAGAGCCCGAGTTATTTCTTCTATTTGTTAGAATTGCTGTACTTACAGTAGGTGCTGTGATTAATCAATCTACTTTTTAACTAAACCCACTTGCTTAGCTAGTTATAAGGGCTCTAGATTCTTAGGGCATTTGAAAGAGCTTGATGATTTTATTTCCCTGAATGTGCTGAAGTACAGTGGATTTTCATATCTGAAGTAGAAACATAAAATGCCTTATGTGCTTGGCTAAATAATTAGTGGGATAGTTGTAAGGCGTGGTATATATTCAGCAGCAGTGCACAGCATAAGTTGTCTTTCAATATTATCACAAATACAGTTGTTTTTTTACTTGAGAGTGCTGGCAAAGATGGCACCCACTGATGTCTCGAAAGAGTTATGACTAGTTCTTTTTCAAACTTCACTCTGTGGAAACACAGCAAAAGAACTGTAGCCACTGTACTGGTCTTGTGAGGCTTTTAAAGCCATGAATTCTCTGGCTGTATTAAGTAGAAGTACAGTACTGAGACACTGGCAAAATAGTTGGTTTAGCAGGCAGTGTCAGTGTCTCCTGCAGCCCCTGGGCTTGGCTATCAGTTGTATTATACAGCAGGGTAGTCAAATGAAGAGTGTCTGTTCTTTTCAGCAAAGATAATCCCATACAAATTACTTGATGCTTCTTTTAGGGACCCTCACAAACTTTAGGAATGAACAGTTAGTATGGGTCTGACAATCAAAATACAAATATCCTTAGTGTGTAGCCTCACGTTTTGTGTTGTTGCCTCAAAAAGACTTGTGAGTAGGCGATACGTTGAGGAGGAAGAGTGTTTCTAAATGGTGATGAGCCAGGTTGCAGCAAGCAGGCCTGCACAAATACTACAGTGCCTCTATTGTCTTTACAACGTCTTTGTGAGATCTGGATGTACGTGGTTACCTATTGCCAGTCGTGAAGACAACTGCCCTGGAGAAACTGAAGAATCATGGCACTTGGATTGCTTACACACCCGCATCGCAGAGCGTAGGTACCCCCCCGTTCCGCTGTTCCAGTGACAGCTCTCGTATAGCTGAGGTGAATTTTGGTCTGAATGAAGGTAGATCAGTCAGCTTTGAAAGGTATTGGCTTCAAAATGTGCAGTCATTGTTTCTGATGAGAAGAGATGAAAGCTAGGCCTGTCCTAGTCTGAATAGTGCTTCATGATTCAATGGTGTCTCACTGGAAGCTTTCATCTGCTCCTGCTGCTTGTATTGCAGTAATGCTATTTACTCTGTTAGGACACTGGTCTGGTGCAGAGCTTATTCTGCAGGATTTGCCGATTTAATTCTTGGCAGAATTATCAATTGTCCAGAATTAATTGCTATGAAAATACTGAAATCAGAGGAGCTAAATTTTCACTTCTGTTAAATGCGTGGCGTTGTTTAATTTTTTTATTTCCCTGCAGTCTCGACTACTTCAGCTTCCTTTTTAACAAGAGTAATTCATCTTCTGTAGGCAACCCGTATCTCTTTTCAACTGAGTGTATCTCAAGCTGAAGTCTTCCTTTTCACAATAGGTATTCAACTAGACTGGAGTGAGAATTACCAAATAGTTATAGGTGTATCCCGTGTAAAATAAGGAAAGAAATACACCTGAAAGATTTGTTTCTAGAGCAGACAACAGGACTAAGATCAAGGCTTAGAGATTGAAAAGGTGGTGAAATGGTTAAACATGCAGGTTTTGAGGGCTGGGTAAGTAACTAATAGCAGGTGGGGAAATTCAGAAGATCAAGGGGTAAGGCAGTTTAAATGCTGCATAGACCATTGCCTGGGGGTTCCTTTGAGACTGTGGGGAAGGTGGTGGGATCATTGGCGTGTTTTCCATTGGAATCATATGCTCTGCCTAAATTCCTGGAATTAATGGTTTGTGGCAGCGTGGGACTGGCTCAAACTAGAATGGTAACAACTTAGCAAAAGAGAATATAGAGCCTTTAATTACTTTGTTTGCGTGATTTGACTTTGCTACTGATTCTGTTAGCCTCAGGACTGCAATGTTAGAACATTTTGTTTGAGAAGGTTAATCAGTTACAGTAGAGTTCAATTAAAGCTCTGCAGCTATAGCACCTTTGAAAAGAGTCAAGAAAGAACTGTGTTTGGGCTGGGACACGTGGACTCGGCTTGTTAAGAGCTGAAACATTTAATGTACTTTGCAGGTCATGCAGTGTACCCTAGAAAAGTGTAGCATAAATTAGATCTGTAAAATGTTAGATTTTTATTCCAGTGAAGTAGATTTGCTTTGACTGCAATCTGTTTGGTTTGAGTGCATCTGTAAGAAGAAAAAACCATTCTAAACAATGGCAAGAAACATTCCAACATGCTCTATCCATGATGCCAGTAAGCACTGTTAAAATGGAGATAATCAATAGTTAGTTGATGACCCCTTCACCCACCCAGAAAAAAAGAAATCATTTTACAAAGGGTCTAACTAGGCAGTTGGAAGGCCACTCAACATAGCAAGATCTCTTGTGATCCCTTTTAATAGAATCATAGAATGGAATCAGAGAATCAGAGAATTTTTAAAATGCCCAGTAAAGGATCAGAAACTTGCCTTGGCAACATCAGTGTTGTGTGGCATACTTTAGGAACTAAGTATGCTATTTCAGGCTGAAAAGTGATCTTCTAATTTGAAGTTGAGTTTTATCACAGTTTATTATTGCAGTTTATTATCACTGGTTGGTCAAAATTCATTTGCTCACTTCAGAATTGAGAACAGTGAATGGGATCTTTCTTAGCATTGCATCCTTCTGGAAAAAAAGAAACCCCAAACAAACCAGAAGCTCTGAAGATGTGGACAAGTCATTTAATCAGTTTTACAATAACTGTTTGAAACTAGATACTGGCTGGGTGGGGTGAAGTCAGACCTCAGGATTAGGTTTGGAGTCTATCAAGGGGTGCTAGAAAATCCCACTCTGGATTATTTGTAGGCATGTAGCGTAAACCAGGCAACAATGCAGCTTCCAAAATTTGTCCAACAGTTTGAAAATCGCCTTCAAATCCCTCTTCCATTACGTTAAGCACCCAGTAAAAGGAGAGCAGATGATGTTGCCAAGGGTAGCAGAATGCAATTGCCAGGAAGGAGGGAGATGGAACGTATTAAATTATGCTCGTTCTGACTGGTGTGTTAGGATTAAACTGTAGTTGGCTGTATGCATACATCCATAGCTCTACGGAAAGTCGAGGAGAAACAGCATCTACCTTCATCTCCCTGTACAAAAGCAGTGCCAGTAACCTTGGACTGGAACAGTGCTCTGACTGGCCCGTTTCCCTCTGTTTAAAAGGGTACTCCTGCGAGAGCAGGAGCCAGCTGGGTGATGATCTTACAGGCAGCCTTAAACTGCCACAGAAAACCTGGGTGGAGAATAGGCAGAGTGGTCTGGGGAGGGCGGGGACATGCAGGAAGTAAAGGATCCCTGTGCTGCCGCCTCCTCCTCCTCCCTACAGCTAGCTGGGCAGGCAGCAAAGGGCACACTTACCTCTCGCTTGCACTGATTGTTCCTGTTCGGTGTTGGAGTGGCAAAAGCAGAAATTAAGCTCGGATTTCTTCAGCCTCATGTACTGGACTTGGGAGCATCCAAGAGGTGGCAAAAGGAAAACAATGCTCCCTTTGAACTTTGATGTCTGTTTTCCTTCTGCTGTGCGTTAAATCCGCAGCCTAGTGGATTCCCATCAGAAACCAGCACATAACTAACTTTTTGGGGTGTGCGTATCTTTTTTTTTTTCCTGATGGATTTCCCAAGAAGAGAGTTTTGTCCCGTGTTTGTAATTGTTAATTCCCACTGTTGCTGTGCTCACAAGGATTGTGCTAAAGAGGTGAGTAAGAATTTCGGCTCTGCAAGGTGTGTGGAGCCACAGGAAGGGATTTTGGGGGTGAATCAGAATTCTTGACAAATCTGCTTAACTGCTTTACATTTGCATAGTTTGGGTCTTTAGCTTTTAGACTTGACTGTAATTTTTCCCTGTAAAAATCCTCAACTGCCAGGCTGGAATACTTTACTGCTTCTGCTGTTTTCCACCTGTGGGGTTATTCTGAATCTAACTTCTTTAAATTTAGGGTTGCTGAGGATGTGTAACACTTGCTCTGTCTTCATTTTGGTTTGGCGTAAAAGTTACACAGCAGTGGTTGCAACTTATGAAGTAAATTATGTTTTCAGTATCTCTTGTGTTAGAAGAAGATGCAAAACCACTGCCCCAGTAATCTGGTGATCTGACAATGCAAAATGCTGTGTTTCTAGGCAAAAAATTGTGGAGTTTTGGACAGCTTATACTTTGGTGTTAAAAGTGTCCTGAAAAATCAAGTTTTAAGAGTACCTAACTTGCCTCTAGGGATCAAATAACCATATAAATGTGGATGTTGAGTTTTGGAGCACACTTCTTTCACCCGATTAAAAGGTGATAAAATCACAAACTTTACCACATCTAAGATAAGTGAAATATGAACTCTGTAGGCTTACATGAAGACCATAAGATAAGTATTGAGTTTTGCATCACTTGCACTTTGTGCTCCCTACATATATGCCCATGTTTTAGAGGTGCTCTTTAAATGTAGATGTTCAGTGGATTTTAACTTAGCACTTCTCAAAGGGTCTGCCCTTGTTAGCTATTGCACTGTCACTGTCCATCTGTAAGCCTGAAAGCTAGAGCAGCACTGTAGGGGCCCAAACTGGTCAGCTTCATCTCACTGGAAACTGCTGCAGGCTTCTTTGGATTTGTTTCCAGTTTGGCAAACACCATGAGTGGTTCATTATGCATCTGTATAAATGCCCGTGACAGCAAAAGGGAGAGATGGCACGGGTGTGGGAAGGGGAGATGGAGAAGAGAGGAGTTCATGCTGGTTTAGATGGTAGCTTGAGAAAATAACTTGCTAGGTGTGAGGCACCCAGGAAAGAGCTCTTCCTTCTGCGTCTTTAGCAAACTCAGAAAAAAATGCTAATGGGGTTTGAGTGTTCTTATTAAACTGCCACTGGGGAGTAGGACTAGTACCTGAAAAGATTTGAGTTGCCTTGTGATTCTCCCAAGGAGTTTGGCGAGCAGGAGAGGCATGTAAGGATCTGACCGCCTTGCAGTAAGTGTGGTGTAAACCAGGAAATACTGAACGGCTTAATACGTACTTGAGTACTTTTGGGTTCAGAAGGTAATGGACGTGATGGTCAGCTGCATGGCTCATGTGCTCTTGAGGACACGTCAAGGTTATGTGAACTGCAGGTCGTGGCCTCCCTTTGCTTTCATTGTGATGGCAGATTAGGGTGCATAGGCAGCTCTGGGTAGAAAAGGGTTCACTGAGTTATTGATTTCTATCATTCACAGTATCCTCTGTCGTGTGGAAAAATAGTTTGACACTCCCCCTAGTGCTTGGAGTGGGGGGGTTAGGAGGGTGTGTGGAAAAATAGTGCTTTTGAAAGCTGATGGTATTTAAGTGGCCTGAACTTCAGTGTAAGGGGTGCTTGGCCAGAACTGTAGACCAGTATTGGACAACCCTTCTCATGGACTGTGGGACAAGAAATAGGGAGCTGCTTAGACACAGAATCCTCTGTTGGGTTTAGGGCCCTAGTGTGAGATTCTCCGAGAAGCAGTTAGGAACATAGGAGCTATGCTGGAGGAGGCTGCCAGGACCTTCTCTTTTAACTGAACTTTTGGGTTGGAATTCATAAAATGGAGTACTTTAAAATGGCCCTCATGGAAGGGTCTGGAGAGTTCAGAAATGTATTTAGTTTCAGGATAGAAAGACACAGTAGCAGCCTGAATCACTGATTTTTAAAATCCATTCTTAGCTCTAAGTTTTCAAGCTTTGTGCAGGAACAGAGCATGTGGTAAAATAGTTAACAAAAAACCCTGATGTTCTGGCTTCATTATGTTAATGTTTTGCTGTACCAGTTGTCTTAGCTTTTAGCTGTTCTGAAATGAGATTGTCACAGATCTGACATACTCCTGCTGCTGCCACAGTGTAAATGAACATACATGCAGGCTGCTGCTATGTCTGGGGCTTGAGCTGCTTAGGAGACTTTGATGTGGTAAACTTTAGCAAATTTAGATACAAATATATACACTAAGCAGATGAGTAGTTTTTGTGTAGGTTATGTATATACAGATGTATATATAGGAGAGCATTTAATTATGTATAGAAACATCTATACATATATGAACCTGAAGTCGAGGGACCATTTTCAGCTTAGCTGTAATGAAAGATGGGTGTCTGGTTTGTCTGCTCTGTGAGCAGAAACACATGCCAACAGGTATTTGACACCCATAGTAAGTATCATTGCCTATAGAGTATAGGGCTCTCATGGAAGACGGAGATTTATATGACATGACCTTTTTGCCGTCTTAAACTTACCCATCCAAGCTTTGTTCTTGTGTCTTATTGGCTGAGGCATTGATCTCCAAAAGTCTAAATGTTCAGTGAAGCTTATAAAAGCATTAAGCTGATGTTCACTGATGGCCTGTTTCAGGGTTTACTCTAGTCATAATATACTCAGTTCTGTGGATTTCAGTTGCTGGAATTTCAAAAGAATAAATTTTAGAGCAAAGAAATAGATAACCAGAATGCTGTTGTAACAGGAAGGTTTTGCCAAGTGAAGCTATGTCTTTAGGTATTTTTTTCCATCCTTTTAAAAATTCCGGCTACAACACCTTTGTAAAAAGTCGTGACAAATCACACTGTTGGCCACTGAAAGGCTGGACTGGACTCCTGGACCTTCTCCTAGTACTGTGGTTACATCTGTTGAAGTTGGTGGTGACTGTGGCCTCTCCTGGAGAAGCGTGGTAGAGATTTTTTTAGGTAGTGAACATTTGAAATCGATAAACTGCCGTGTCTGGACAAGGGGTGGGGGGAAGGTATCTAAAAGTAGATGGAAATTATCATATTAAGTCTTCATATTCAGTTAAATGAAGGGCTGCAGTTGCAAAGGCTCTGGTTCGGAGACTTGAACCTTTCTGTTTCAAGACTTGTTGCCTGCTGACAATAGAGGAGAGGGGAAGGGTCATCTCTTGATGCCCCCACTTGGTGTGGGCAGCAGTATCACACAGAATATTGGGAGCAGTACTTTTTGGTTAGGACAGAAATGGTGATTGTACTGCTGCTACATTTATTGCTGTACTTCAGACTGTGGTTTTCACATTTTGTTTAGTTGTGATTTAGCAGCAACCCAGGGTCAGATATATCAACTGTGTGATTTCAGGATTGACTGGAGAAAGCGGACTCTTCATGTAATAGAATTTGACCAGGATGCCTTCATCCTTGCTCATTCTGCTGTCTTAAATGCAGAGTTTGAAGCTAAAGGCTGAATCGGGTAGAACTGAGTGCCAGATTTTGCTGTGGTGGACAATTGCTGTCAGAATAGAGCTTCTGTCCATGATTAAGTGATGAAGCTTGGCTCTCTGCCTGCAGTGTTTTGCAGAATTCCCAGATGGTCCTATCTTGTGGCCTGTTTGCTTTACTGATTTGAGCAGCTGATGGTATTTAGGTTTTGTTTTGCTCTCCCCCAATGGCTTTAGTGTGTATTGGAGAAAGGATTGCTGTGTGGTATTGAAGGGCTTTTGTAAAAGTCTGCATGGCTAAGCTCATTTTCCTGAACTCACAACAGCAGCAGTGTAGGAGTGTGGTTTAAGTATAGTAAGTCTTTTGGGGAGAGCTGAGATACCAGAAAGTCTTTTAATATTTACCTTTTTTTTTTTTTTTAAATATTGGACAAGTTATTTAAGGATCCAGTCAGATCATTCAAGGTTAAAGATTTTCCTGTGAAATCAATCTATCGAGATTGCTTCATGTAGTGATGTGTTAGAAATATTCTGGGAAGCAACAGAATCCTTTGAAGACCGTTAAATTAATCATATGGGTTTGTGCATTGATGCTACAGAAGAAACACACCCTTCCATTCTCAGTCCAGTCTGTGTACTTCTTGCTACCCAGCATGGAAACTAAGCAGTTATGCTATCTTAAGTGAGAACCTAACTGCCAAAGTCTTCTGTTCTGGAAGTGTAGCTGAGAAGTGGGGGAAGGGAAATGTTTGCCCAAGTCACTATCGAACAGATGAACAGTAAGGTTGGGGTCAGATTTCTCTGTAATTTGCATTACTGGGGAGTTCAGGCCAGTCAACCATTGAGTAAAAATAGTTGGTCTGTAAACACAAAACTTAAATCAGGTGGGCCTTCCAGTTTCTCTGTTGTTACTTGTGTATTCCAGGGTGTCAAGCCAGCCAGCTTTGATAAAGTAGCAATTCCTGAGGTGAAGGAGATTATTGAAGGATGCATTCGGCAAAACAAAGGTGAAAGGTAAGTATTTTCTTTCCAGGTAGAAGTATTTCTTGCTGTCTGAGCCTTAACTGTGATGATAGCAGATCCAGTTTGTCCCTGGGATCTTCTGATGACAGTCTGGATCTTCTGTTCTTTGGTAGATTCTTATTCAGTGATTGTTGTAGAGAATTAACTGTGTCAGGAAGAGTGCACGTGCTACAATAACCATCCATGTCAGTTTATTCAGAAATGCTACTGCTTTTAATAAAACTTATACTTAGTCATCAGGATGGTGGAGGACAATCCTCCTGGGTTCCCAGGTATTTGGATTATTAGGTTAGTTTGTTGTTCTGTAATCTCTTGTTTTTTCTGTCCTTTTGTTTTTGTTGGCATTTTATGGCTGATTATTTTGAGGTTGGTTACTTTTTTAATTCTTGTTGCTTATTTCTATCCACATTTTCTGCCAGATGACTTCTGCTTGAAGGGATTAACTTGCACTATTACAGAAAATCTGCAACTGCACTGATGGCTTATCTGTGGGGTTTATTTTCTGCTTTTACATAGTTGTTGCTTACTGAATGTCCAATTTAAGAACGCTTCAGCCTTTCACTCTCCTCTGGCCTCCTGATATTCAGAGCTAGTTTTGTCATTCATATTTATTCATCTCTTCTGTTAACTCTTGAAGTTTTACAGCTGGTGGCATTGCTGTGTATTTTTAATTTTGGTTCTTTTTCCTAGTTTTAAACAGTTTTGTAAACTTTACTTCACATTTTAAGTGGGTTTTGTGGCCGCACATCATTTATTTCTTGCCACTTCGTATAAGCAGTAACTTTTAGAATACTACTGTTAATGCTGGGCTTACATGAGCATAGATCTTTTTTTGTACCTTCAGGACAAAGCTTCTAATTCTGCCAAACAGAATGCAAGTTGAAGTGATTTAAAATAGCATAAAATATGACAGGAATCATGTGGTGCTTATCTAGTGCTAAATTTACTAGATGAGGCTTTTGATAAGATCCTGAAATAGACTGAAATACAGACTTGGATTACTGTACTGATTTGAGGACTGAGGGTTATGCATTGGATCTTCATGTCCAGTAAAACTCAACTGTTTCTTCAAGGTTTCTTATTATTTTGGTTAATATATATCCTATTCAGTTAGCTTAATTCTGTTGGTCCTTCTGCTGACTGATGTGTGATGCTGTTTTTTGCATGTCTGTATCGTTGTTTAAAAGCATCATGCTTTTGAATAGAAACTTGAATCATAGGCTGTTAAATAGTAGATGGAAGAAGTGTGAAAAGTAGAGTATAAATTTGGGGGGGATCACCAGGCAAGTGTATTCCATAATACTTTATGAAAACCTAATAGTTGTATGCTTTCTACATTCTTTCCCCATATGCTAGGTATGCTATTAAGGACCTTTTGAATCATGCTTTCTTCCAAGAAGAGACTGGAGTACGGGTAGAACTAGCAGAGGAAGATGATGGAGAGAAAATTGCCATTAAACTCTGGCTGCGAATTGAAGACATCAAAAAACTCAAGGGCAAATACAAAGATAACGAGGCAATAGAGTTTTCCTTTGACTTGGAGAGAGATGTCCCAGAGGATGTAGCACAGGAAATGGTAAGTGGTGGTCAGCTTACAAAGCATTGGAAGTACTGGTGTTCTCTGGTAGTGAAACATCGTCGGTCAGCTTCTGCATTTCTCTTGTTGCGGTCTAGAAATGAAATAGCTTCTGAAGTTTGTGAATGCCAAGTTAGTGCCAGAGAGTGATAGTTGATATTGTAGCACTGCAACGGTGGCTGTCTGTGACAGTCTGAATTGTGTGACTATATCCTCCTTCAGGTGGAGTCTGGCTATGTCTGTGAAGGGGATCACAAGACGATGGCGAAAGCTATCAAGGACAGGGTATCTTTGATTAAGCGAAAGCGAGAGCAGCGTCAGTTGGTGCGAGAAGAACAGGAGAAGAAGCTTCAGGAAGAAGGTAGTCAGAAGCAGCAGCTGGAGCAACAGCAGCCATCAAGTGCTTCCCATGCAGGGTCAAAGCATTCTCTCTCTGTTACTGGTACTACTGCTGTCCCCACTACTTCGGCATCGGTTTCTACGCAAGTGGAGCCTGAAGAACCAGAAGCTGATCAACACCAACAACTGCAGTTCCAGCAGCCCAGTATATCTATCCTTTGTAAGTGTGTCAGTTTGTTTATTTAGGAGCTCTAGCACTTACACAGTTTGCCCCCACGCTTGGTCTTAAACTTTTGGAGGGTATAGCAGTAAATATCTAAAGATGTTGCTGTTTGCCACTGCTGCCTGTTGAAGAGCATTAGTCCCCTAGAAAGCACGGCAAAGTAGGATGCGTTCCTTTGTCTTAGCTGAGCCAAGTCTTGGCAGAATTCAGTCCCCTGTCATAGCACAAAATCATTTTCCTTTGTCTCAAGTTAATACACTAAACAAAGGGAGGCACCTGAAGCGTGAACACGTGTCCTGTTTTTTGCTGCACTCCTATAGGAACAGTATATTCTGGCCCTGCAGAAAGCCATATCCTCTTGCACTGGTGCAGTTACAGCTATTAGAAACTCTTATTTGAATCCTTGTTAATTTGTACATCATTCTCATTTCCACCTTAAATATAAGCCGTTCAGATTATGATTTGCTTTCTGAAGAAAAGTTTTCATTTTTCTGTGTTAAATACTATACAGGGAAAGATGAATTCACACTCCTAACCTTTCCACTTCTGCCATCCCAGCATTTGAATTGGTATTTGAATAACGATGGTAGATGAGAACTTTTATGTTACAAAGCTGAAGTTAGAAAGCAAATTACTGTCTGCTCAGTAGGTAATAGGGATTTTAAATTACCTATTGTACCTACATCAGGTGCATCTGCCAGCCAGCACAACAGACCTGTTTGATACATCTGTGTAAAATTGGGTAAAAATAATAATTAAAAACCCCTGAAAGATCATTTGTAGTAATGTGCAATTGAAGCTTCTATTTCTAGTCTGGCCTTTCACAGGAAGCATAGTTTGCTGTTAAGTATCTTCCCAAAGAACTCCCGAAATTACTTTTTTTTTCGTAGGAGTTAGGGGAAGACACATTGGAAGTAAGGAATTATTATATTGAGGAAGCAAAAAAATAATTTACCAGTTTGAATATTACGAGAGATAAAATGCTGATAAGGCCCACGTGCCATGGCACAAACATCAGTCTAATACTTGATGGATTGTCCTGTCTTTGAAGTTGTGACTCCAGACTGCAGGTCTCGAAATACGCATTTATTTTTTTTCTCTTTTTCCTTTAACTTCTGCAGCTGATGGGACAGTTGACAGTGGCCAGGGGTCATCTGTTTATACCGAATCGTGTGTGAGCAGTCAGCAGACTGTGTCGTACGGTTCCCAGCACGACCAGTCCATCTCAACAGCAGCAGTCCAGGGCTATGCAGCTTCGGTCGGGCCGGTGCAATCCCAGCAGCACGGAGGATATCAGCCGCCTGCAGCGGTAAGCCGGAATTTCCAGTGGTGCAAATGCAGGGACTCAGTTAATTTTGTATTTCTCTTGAAAGATCAGAAGGAAATCTGCCAGGCAGTCTTCCTTATATTATTTTTTTTTGTTTGTTTTGCATGTGATACAAATTCTGCGTGGGAGTAGTTGAGGGGCTGTTTATGCAAGATGGCTGAGTCTAGCAGAGGAGGGGAAAGGGCAAGGGCATATTTGTCTTTACAGCTTTTATTTAATCTTGGGTGCACTTTAGGGGAATGAGTTAGGGGTTTTTATGGATGGAAGTAACAGTCTTGTTCTGAGGATGTGTCATGAAAGTAAGCATTTAATCTCACTTGGGAAGGTGGTGTGCGTATGTGTATGTGAATTCAGCAGGGATCAAGCTGTTGGTTTGATTTGAAGGGGTTAGAATAATTTGGGCTACTAAAGTATGAAATTGCTGTATGTGTTCTGTGAGGCTTTGATTACAGATTCCACAGGTAAGTTTTTTTTTTTAATGGTTATAGAATGCTGCATGTGAGAACTCCAGACTGAAAAGACCCCGCACCCTTGTTCCCAGTTTTATTTCTAGCTTGTGTTGATTTGCTCATCAGTTGCCATGTGTATTCCTTTTCCTTGGAAAGTCTGCACTGGGCACAAATACTTTTCCTACAATGTTCATTTGTGTTGCCCTTTTATTTTGGTATGTTTTTTCCTTGGTATGTTTTTAGGTCTGAGTATGAGAGTACGCAGAAATCTATTCTAACTCTGGAGTAGAACTTCTGCTACTGTTATATTGTCTTCAGTGGTTCCCTTGTTGCTTGTTTTTTACACAAATAAAAGTCTTAAGTCTGAGGAATAGACATTATGGTATAATGTAGTCATACCATAAGGGAGAAGCTGTGACACTTAAGGCTGAGGGTCCTCACTTTTTTTTTTTGGGTAGCTGTGGTTTTAGGCCTTATTACAGAATCATTGGTGTTACTAGCTTGTTGGAAAACATGCTGGTTTCATCACAAGCAAAACATCTCCATCTTTTTCAAAGGCACTGAACCTGAAGTGCGTGGTACTGCTAGTTCTTGGTCAAATGAGTTTTTAATCCCTCTAAAGAGGCTTGTTCTTTGTAAGCTGTATCTTGATGTGCGGGCGTATATTGGACTAGAAGCCATTTCATTGTCTTAGTGTGGCTAGCTTCTGGGTGGAAAGACCAAAACCTTTTGAGAGGGGATGGGAGAACAATCATATGACAGAGGTATAGTCAAGATGCTTAGTTAACTGCTAAAATGTGCTCATGCTCTATGATGATACCAGGAGGTTAACACAAGAGAGTAGAACACTACAAGAACTACTAATAGTTTGTTGGGAAGGTCAAAATGATATTGATAACTGGAGAAATTACCTTAAAAAGAAGTAGAATGCAATTCAATCAGGACAAGATTCATGCTTAAACAGAATTAATCATCTACACAAGTATAGGATGAGCAAGAACTGAGTAGGTAGCAATTCTGCCAAAAAATTAAAGTCAGGGATTACACTGGCCCACAAGCTGGACATGGTCAAAAACATCATGCTGTTCTGAAAAAGGCAAACATCATGGTAGGAAATAGTTCCTCTGATCTTGGCCTTTGGTAAATCCATCCTGGATATCCTGCTTGAGCAAATGAGGGTGAACTGGGAGAGACTTCAGAGGGCAGTGGCAAAAAAACCCCACTAGAAATAAAGAAAACGTGATTTATGTGGGAAGAGTGAAATAGTTGAGCCTATGAAAACTGAGTTTGAGGAGACAAAGCTGTAAAGGCTGCTGTAAAATAGGAGGCAGCCAATCAGATCACAATATTGTTGTCAGATGGAATAAGAAATAAGTCTAAATTACGGCATGGAGTTATTATTTGGAAGGTGAGTTTTCCCCCCCCTAACCTATAAGGGCTGTTAAGCACTGCAGTCTGCATCACTGGAGATGTTTCTGAATAGTTTAGCTAAATAGAGTCAGAAATGACATATATAATTAATCCTGCCTTGGTACAGATGAAGATTATGGTTGAGGTATTTATTTAACCCTTTAGTTCCCATGTGTTTCTCACAAATTTGTGAGCACTCTAGCAAGATTTCTCACACCAGAAGTCTTTAAAATCAGATCTCCACTGGATATCTTTTTATTCCCTGGAGGTCTGTACTTGATTTGAGTCAATGTTACAAAATGGCAGATTACATCTGTGAAGGGTATATACCATTAGACAAGGAAAACTTGCAGTTGAAGACTGACTCTGTAAAATGTCATCTTTCCATTCACTTAAATACAATGAAATGCACCACACCAAAAAAGCGATAACAACAAAAAAAAATCCACCAAAATCACCCCCAAATCTAATTCTCTTTCTTCCAGTTTGGCTGGATTTTGACCTATACCCTTCTAGATTGTGGCGAGATTACAAAATCCTGATGCTTTTGTTGGCCCAGTATCTGGAAAATGCTTGTCGAAGACTTAATTTTACTGTATTTTCCACACAGTAAACCCAACTTTTTTTCCACAACTCATGTTGTGTAGCATGTGTAATGTTTGAGTTTTTCTGGTAACGTTTTAGTTAATAAAGAGCCAGCCACATACAGTTAGTCCACTTAGTTCAGGCAGGGAGTTGTCCAAGCAGAGAGATGGGGTGAGGTGATTATATATAAACACACATCCACTCACTAAACTAAGAATGGATGTTTGAAAGCTCATCAGTATCTGTTCAGGTTTAGTTTTTTCTCAGACTACCCTATGCTGTGAGTATGCACAGTATGGGCTGCACCAGTGGCCCCAGAGAAAACAGTCTCTCCTGTCTGTTCCTCCTTCCACACGCTGCTTCTCAGGGTACTAGGGAACTTCCCACACTGCTCAGTAACCTAAGGGAAACTTGGGTCCTCAGAGGTGCACACAGCCTGTTCCCAGTGTGTGTTGGCAACCATTCAGCATTCTCATATCTCCCTGCACACACATTAGTCAGCATTCGGCCGCTCATTGTGTGTCTGTAGTTCTTTTCTACCTCATATTTTTTTGCTGGTTGTGTTTCTCTTTTTTTTTTTAAGTGTTCAATTCTTAACTTTTGTTTTCCTCCTTTAGCCTCAACGTGGTCGTAGCATGTCAGTTTGTGTCCCCCACCTTCCTGCTCTTCCCTCTATGTCCTGCATCCCTCTCAGTGCTCCTTGCACCCCACCACCAGCGCTGTCTGCACCTCTTTCTCCTTTCTACCTTCGGACTGTCCCTGAAGAAACCTTTGCAGAAAAGCTTTCTAAAGCCCTGGAAAGTGTCCTGCCCATGCACTCTGCCTCTCCACGCAAGCATCGACGCTCCAGCCTGCCCTCCCTCTTTGTCAGTCCTGTATGTGTTACCATTTGCCTCCTGGCACAGTAAGATAAGTTATCATTAAATACATCCTGGGCATTTTTCAAATGAGAAAATGAAGAGTTAATTCCTTATACTGTGCTGCTGAAATGTTGAATTTTTTATTTTTTAAATTTTTTTTTCCTAGAAAGCAGTACACTTAAACATTATCAACTAGTGGCTGACCATAGGATAGGATGACTGCAAATTATGCAGTAAATTGTACCTCATAAGGTCAAGGGAAGACTAGTTCTTATCCTCTGAATAAAAAGCTCGTCTTCTGACTTTTCTGAAGTCTCAGCAAGAATTGAATGCTAACGAAGCCCTGCACAAACCAGCCAGCTTTTAAAGCTTGGTTACTGCGACTGGTTATGCTAAAAGCTTTGGCTAACTGTGCCAGTGATACTAGAAATTCTGAGTGTGAATACTTTTGCAGATTTTTGTGTAAGTTTTAATCAGAAATGCAACTTCAGCTAATTTGTGATGGGAAGAAGCCGTAGTTTAATGTTTCTCAAAGTCAGATGCAAGAAGGCTTCCAAAACAGAAGGTAATCTCTTTTCAGTTTTGGGCTTCAATCTATACAAAAAACTTTTTGAGAAACATTTTTCTGTAAGTGACACTAAGTGGAACCAGTTTTCAGAACGTAGGAAGAGTTCATGCAGGACCTTTTTGTTAGTATTGGTCAATATGGAAATTTGCTGCTGCTTTTCTGGGAAAAATGGGGCTGGGGAGAAGGAGCAATGTGGAAATAGCAACTTGAAATTCAAGTCCCCAGTACCATCTGTTTTAAAGGCGCTATGTTTGCTACTGACTTCTGCAATTTTTTTCCTTTAGGGTGGATAATACCTTGTGTCTCAGCATACTGTAGGCAGAGATGGAAAAAAATGCGGAATTACTAAATTGTTTAGTATTCTGAAATAGAACTCTAGTGAAATTTCACCTACAAATCTGAAATAAGATGAGCTTCATCCGAAGTGGTACATCAGACAGAGTGGAATTGCCCGAGGACTCCGCTCTTACTGCGGTTTTATCCTCCTCCTTTAGTGTGGGTTTTTTTCTTCCAGCTGTGGGCTGAAGTGGTTCAGTTTTGTCTCACGAGATTCCTCTTGAGCTCTCTAAATAGCGTAAAGGACACTAGCACTGTGGGTTTTGTGTTGGATAATACGAAGATTTAATGTAACTTTATCTTCTTGGCACAAGCTAGAGGCTGCGTTGTTGCTGAGATCAAGTTCTGAATTTCCATCTTCCCCATACGGCAGTAACCGTAGGCATGTGATTGGCTTTCCAGCACTGATCACAATGGGTAGCCCTTGACAAGAAATCTCATTCCATTGTTGGGACCAAAACCGGTTTCTTTTTGTGGATTGTTGGAATTGGACTGGAAAAGCAGCTGTAAAACAAGCAAATGTTTCCATTTGTAGCTCTGCCTGCCATGGATGTATTTAATGGCTATTTACGACTCACCTTAATTTCCTAAGTACTGTATGTTTTTGACCATGAGTTGAGTAGTCATTCTATAAACTTATTTCACAGAACTGCCTAGTGAACTGTGCATGTTGTTGTGCTTTCACTTTTAATGTATGAATTACTTGTCTTGTTCATGTCGATACAGCCTCAGCATCCGCGTGGGGGAACACCAACGTTCCCAGATTCACAGATCTTTTTCCCAACCGTTCATGAACGGCCGGTGTCTTTCTCACCACCACCTGTCTGCCCGCCGAAGGTGGCAGTTGCTCAGCGGCGCAAGAGCACTTCATTTTTGGAAGCCCAAACTTGCCACTTCCAGCCATTGCTGAAGACTGGCCAGAGTTTAGTTCCACCTGGTGGTAGTCCCACCAATTGGACGCCAGAGGCATTCGTTATGCTGGGTACAGCAGCTCAGAGAGTCGCTGGAGAGCCTCTGCATGTGCAAGTTAATCCTGTGTTTGAGCCAGCTCCTGTCCACAGTGACTATAGATCTGGACCAACACCTTCAGAGGATGCTCACTACAGAATGCATTCAGAAGCTGTATATTTGGTGGGCATGCACTATCCATCACAGGTATCGGAGCAGTATGATCAAGTAGCTTATAACTCTCATGTGACTGAACAACATTTGAAGCAGGTCTCTGAGTCAAACCAGGGGCAAGGTGGTCCTCCACAAAGCTCTGTGTTCGACTTTCAGTTGGGGCAAACATACCTGGCAAGACACGTTCAGAACCTGAGGCTGGATTCTGGGATGGGTCCCCTTTCTCCATTATCCAGTGTGTCAGCTCCTCTGAGTGCAGATCCTGCTCAGATGACGTTCCACCAGGTATTTGTTCCGCACTCTGCCCCGGCTGTGCTCTCTCACAGTGGTGATGGCAGAGCGAGCTGTGTCTTTGAGTTCCATGTGCACACTCCGACTTCTGCTTCAGCAGAAGGGGCGGTTTTACCCCCGCGGGTCTACAGAAGTCGCCGGGGCTCTATGGAGACCAGTCAAGAGGAATCCACTCAAGGCATAGGGTCGCACGGTCGGCTTCAGCCTGTGACAGAGGAGCAGTGTAACTATCTTGGTCCCGAGTTAGCAGGTCCCAGAGGGGGCTCTGCCAGGTGGAGCTGGCCAGAAGGAAGCCCAGAATACTCCAGTGATTCCTCTCAGCTGACTTCCTCTGACACTGGCGATTTCCAGTCTCCTCCCCCTACTGGGGGGTCATCTTCAGCTTTGAGTTCAGACTTCTCATTGCCCATTGTTCAGCTGCCTCAGAAGGTGTTGCAGGAGTCGCAGCTCTTCATCTGCTTCCCCCAGGGAGCCTCGACTCAGCAGGCCTTGTCCACCTCGCTTTCATCAGGACCACCTGCACTCTATCCTCAGGTTACAGGAGCAAACCCTTCCAGATTTTATCTGCTTTTTACAAGTCATACTTTGTGTTTAAAGGGGAGCCTTGCTCGTAGATTTGCTCCATGTGGTTCTAAGTGTTAGCATTCATGGAGCTGTCTTCCCACTGAGTCAGTGGTACTCTAGGTTCTCTAACTTACCAGGTTGCAATGAAATAACGAGGCATCAGCAACGTTTGTTGCTCAGCTTCGGCTGAAATACTGGTAGGGCTTCTGTGTTAAGGGTAACAAATGGTCAGCGTTCCCCCTGGCACTAGTTGGTTTTTTTGACACAAGACAGCCAGAGTACCTAATTGGCTTTTAAACAAGGGGTTTAATTAAATGTATCTTCTCTTTAGTTTGAATGGGCAGCCATAGTAACACTTGCTTTGTATTTTTGTTGCTGCTCCTTAGCTATTTAATGAGAGTACGTTCAACTTCTGTATGAATAATGTTTCGTTAGACAACCACAAGGTTCATTTGGTAACTGTCCAAAATGCAAGAGCTAGGCTTGGGTGAAGAAAGTGGGAAGAGAGAAATGGAAGGAGTTATGTTATGTATGTGTACATGGATTTGGAAATGTACTTGCAGGATCGTTAAAGAAATTAAACTGAGTAGTAAATTAGTAGCACAAACAACTGTTGCTAAGAGGTGTTGTTTTCTTATAAGCCTAGAATATGGTGTCCTTGTAAAAAGCAAAATTTAAGGCCTGAAGCTTAGTTTGGAGGTGTATGTTTTATCAGAATATGTGGTACTTGCAGTAGTCAGTAATGCATTTGTACTCTGTGGCTGAGGTGTATGTGTGTATGCATTGTGTCTATATCATTGTAGTCTGCAACATCTCATAACTTTCTGTGAAAAGAGAGGCTTTACTTTTACTCCTGCTGTTCTTGGAATTAGGGGCTCTCTGACATTGTAGTTACTTGAAGTTATTTGAACTTTGGGATTTGTGTGAAGGAGCTGGAGGAAAACCCCGTTTCTTCTTGTGGTAAGAACAAGAGCTAAGTATTTAAGGTTTTCTGCACGGGATAATGGTATTTATTAAAGCTGAAACAGCTTTAATCACAAGTCTAATAGATAGTAATTTCTATGCCACAGGAGGTCTTGCAGAGTGAAGCTGCTGCACAAGAAGTTTGTAAACTACACGGGGTTTGTTTCTCCAGAGAAGATGTTTGTTTAACTTCAGGAAGTGACTTCTAGTGGACATAAAAAAAATCTGGAAAACACAATAAGGGGTCATGACTATTTTACAGAATACAGGTTCTGAGATCTTTCATGCAATTCACTAGAAGATGAGAATTGTAAGCAAAAACTGAGTCCATGTGAGCAGATGTTCCAGCAGTAGGAGATGGCATACGTTTAGATTTCGGCCAACATAGACTTCAAGCTTCTAAAACAGCAAAGAAAAAAATGGTTCTCTTCAATGGCAGTCCTCTTTTTCCCAAAGTTTCTATAATTAAAGTTGCAGTTTTAATAAACTTGTTCCTAATGTGCTCCTGCAAGCTGAATGATCCCAGCATTAAGGAATTTTAGTAGGTATTTCTGATGTGGTACATATGCACCAGATATGTTCCTCACAAAGGCAGTTCACCACAAAGGCACCACTGTGCATGCTCAGGGAACTCACCTGGAGGTCTTTGTCTAGTTGTGTCCCAGGAGCTGATAAAGAAATCTAATGGTCATAAATGAAAATCCATTACATTTTCCTCTGCATTTTCCACATTTGTTTATGTGCCACGCATCCATTTTTTTCATTGCTTATTCAAAAATGCTGTCTTAGCTAGGATGTGAACACCCATGTTCTTCAATGTCCAGTTCTTCGTAGCATTTGAATGATAGTGAGTCTGGAAATGATTTCTAGTTTGTATTTTGACATGCTTCTCAAAGGGAACTCATGACATGTGTGTGTACTGAGTATTTTGTTACTGATCTAGAATTTTGTATATATTTGGGTTTCTTTTTTATCAGATAGCTTTATTTTCTTCTAGCCTCCTTCTATCCCCCTCACCTAACTGTCTTTAGAACACATGTAAAGGTAAAATGTAATGCCTCTATTTCCAGTTGTCTTTCCAAGGCATCCTGCTCTTAAAGCATCGTCAGTGGAAGAAGCAGCTGGTAGGCTGATCTGTCTCATGTTGAGGGGCATGTGGGTTCCAAAGACTTTACCTATTGATTGTTTTGGAAGACTGAAAATGCAGTTCAGTTCCAGATTACTCTGCTTTGTTCTGGTGGTTGTGGTGTAATTTGGCCCAAAAGGACTGCTTGTTCCAAAGGATAGCCAGAAACCTATTCCAGCCAGATCATTCCAGGCAGAAATTATGTTAACTGCCTGCTGCAGAAACCATGGGGATTTAAGCTGATTTGCTGTCCTTTTTTTTCCCCTCCAGACACAAGTGCAAGGCCAGCCAGCCTCAAGCAGTGCGTCGGTGCCATCCCAGCCTACACAACACACTCAGCAGGTAGGATCATACTTCCTAAACCCAGGACTGAAATACTTCTAGTGTAGGATTCTGATGATTTTTTTTTCTTTCTTTAAAGAGCAATTCATTACCTTTGTCCCCTGCCTTCATAGTTCTGGACCAAAGCAAAAGAATCCTTTGGTTCTCACCCAGTCTAACATGCTATTAGACTAACTTCACTACCTTTATGAAATTTACTTTTAGAATCCTGTTAATGCTTGTTTTCATGTGTCTTTCTTCCTCAAATTCCACCTGAGCTTGCAGTAGTGGTCTCACATTCAAGGGGAGGCATGTCAGGATTTGCAAGTTAGACTGTGTAGGCAGGCAGACTTCATTCTTACGATTTCTTCTAACTGCAAATGCTCTCTTCTGCAACACACTCTTCTCTTAACTGCCCTTTCTTCCTTTATAGAATCTTCATTCATTTCACAGGTGAAATAATTCTGTAGCAAAAATTGGTGCTGATAATGTAGTTGTGTTAATAATGCTAATAAGTAATTGCTGATTGACATAGCATATTCAGAAGAACCACTAATGTCACTTATGAGGGAGTAAAAACTAGAATTTAAATAGGATATACTTTTGTGGGGAGAAAAACAGCTTCTGCCTCTCTTCCCTACTACAGAATGCACAGCAGCCTGCCTCTTCCCAACAGCCTGGACAATACCAGCTGCAGCAGCCATCAGTTTCTGCTGGTGCCACTCCCACACAAACTGTCTCTCAAACTCAAACTTCACAGATTATACCAATGCCTCAGGCAGCAGCTGGGACACAGGTAAACACAATTGTTTCTAGCAGAAGATTGCCTTTTTTTTTTTCCTTCTTCACAGCTGGTGAATTCAACATGCTCCTACTTTCACTTTTTTGTCATCTTTTTCTAATGGTTCCAAAACATTCATCCAGGTAGTTGTAGTACACTCAGAATACTATTATCAGTTTTGTTGGAAAATGTGTTGGAAACCCTTTCTTTCACACGTGCCAGTTGTAATTTGAGAGAGGGATAGCACTTCCATGCACAAAGATCTTCAAACTATCAAAAACATCATGAGGCATATTGATGAATGGTATATTATGAATGGATTTTCAGGAACTTGTCATTTCTCTGCTTCCCATGCAATGCCTATCTTCTGCACCATTATGTGTAAAGAACATGTTCACTTATTCAGGTAGTGAACCATAAGGACTGCCTTCTCCACTCTGTCATCTTTCTTATTCAGCCTTTCTCCTTTACTCCCTGGTCGAGAAGCTTCTGTTACTGAGTTTCCCTTCATTTTGGCTCGTATCTCTATCTCGAACATGTGAGCCTTGATTTTTGTTTTTAAAATTGTTGTTTTGTTGCTTGTTTATCTAAATTGCCTTTCCAGTTGCATCCTTCGCCGGCTTTAATTGACACATCCCCTGCCCTTCTCTCAATGCTGGCACAGTGGCTTTTCATTCTCTGTTGCTTTAGTCCCCATACCCAAAGCTGACAGATTTATTGAAAGATTTGCACTTCTTTCCTGTAAGAAGGCAGGCTTGGCTCTGGGGACAGAGAGGAGGGGAATTCAATTCTGTCTAAGCACAAGGGAGTGCTTTCGGGTATTCGAACGTTGCTCTTTCGCCCTCTGTGGGTGCCTGTTTCAAGAGCCTGTTGAGTTCTTCAAGGGAAGTGTTGGAGGACCTTTTGGAACTCCAGCCAGCTTCCCAGCCACTATGCCAACTGTGCTCTCCACCCACTTTAACAGAGTGCTGTAACTTGAATAATTCTTTCTTTGACTAATGTGTAAAAACTCTGCTTTCTGCAACCCTGCTTTAAAAAAAATACCTATCTCTATTTTCTTTACCTCCCCAGCTTCCTGTTTCCCAGCCAGTGTCGATCATCCAAGGCGAGCCTCAATTACCTGTTGCAGCACCTTCTCTCCCTCAGCCTTCAGTTGCCCCTTCGGTCCCCATTGGCTCTCATTTTCTACCCATGGGACAACCCTTACCAACTTCCATGGTTCCCCAGTTCTCAGTCTCTCAGTTGCCTGTGGCGGCTCCTCACGTGTCAGTGACCCAGCCAGGTTTCCAGCCGCTGCCCATTTCAATGGCAGCCGGCATGAATCAGCCGTTGCTCACACTGGCAACATCTGCTGCAGCCACTGCTGTCCCTAGCCAGCATCCCCCACTGATGCAGCCTGTAGCTCAGTTGCCCAGCCAGGTTCTCCCGCAGCTCCTGCAGCCGGCTGTCCAGGCCGTGGGATTGCCAGTCAGCATTGGACAAGCTGCTGAAGCTTCGCTTCCTGCTGGAGATGCTCTTTACCAGGTATTGTTGCAAGCCAGCAGAGCTCTTCTCCACATTCTCACCTGTTCCTCTAAGGTATCACATCTGAACTGTGTGCCCTGACCAGCTCACTTCTCATAAGAGAGCCATTAAGCCACCAAGGTGAATTCTGTTGTGTGGTAAAGGACTGTAATAAGGAGAGCTATAAAATAAGTAGTCTTTGGTCACCCTCGTGTGTTTTGAGCTTTTCATATATGGCAAAGGATTTGGTCTAAAGTGACAATCATAATGCAGGACTGTTCAACCACTGTGTGAAAGAGGACAGCTATATATCCCAAGAGATCTGTCAACTTGGGGGGGGGGGGGGGGGGGGGGGGGGGAAAAAAAAAAAGTTTTTTTTGGAAAAAGGGGAGTGGGTGGGTGAAAAGAAA
>WTSP01015114.1:41777-53518 GCA_025331215.1 Actenoides lindsayi | reverse complement strand
GAAAAGAAAAGAAAAGAAAAGAAAAGAAAAGAAAAGAAAAGAAAAGAAAAGAAAAGAAAAGAAAAGAAAGAAAAATTCAATTACAAGTTTTTATTATTATACTACAGTGATTTTACATCTTTTTCTTTTCAAAACCATATCTGAGTGCTGAGCACCTGGGACAGCTATAAATCATGTGTGAATTTTCTCATTTACTTTCATGTTTAGTCTATCTATCTGCAGATACAGTCTATATTCATGTGTGTTCAACTTCACTATTGATTTATTCCAATTTCTTTTTAAGTTCCTGTTAACTAAATTTGTAATTACTTACAGATTCCAATTCACCCACATACAAAGAGGAATAGAAGGCATAAACTGGCCTTTATTTGAGTGTGTCTGTGTGTGAGGTCTTTGCTGGACTCTCAGGAAGCAGCTGCTTTCCCTTCTACAAAGCATTGCAGCCATGCATAGCATGTGGGTCTGCCAGCAACAGAGTACCTGACCCAAAGAGATGCAGCACCAGACACCAAACTAAAACCAAATTATAATGTTTCAACAGCCTTGCCTGAAGCTAAATGCTTGTTTTCATCTCTTTTGATAGAGTTTTAGCAAAGTGACCACTGACCTACTTTTCTGTTTAGAAGCTCTGCATGTGTATATCATGAATGTTTCTTAACCCTAATATGCTTCAATATTAATAATAAGCACTCTAATTATAGAAGATTTGTCATAAAGAGGCTACTTGTTTTCCTCTTCTATGGGAAGGTAGAGGCCAACAAATGTGGAGGTAATGAGATAAGATTAACTTACCTGGTAAGTCTTCTCTAAAGAGAGATCAGATGCATTTGTGACAATGCAGCCCCAGGCAGGAAACAAAACTGTAACTTAGCCTCCTATCAACCCATCCAGGTTTTGGCAACAGGCAGGTAGTGGATGTGTAAGGTAGTGCAGTACACATGATGGCAAAACTGCAAGCTACACAACAAGCTTTGTTATTGAAAACAAAGTTAGTTGCGTTAATGTTACTATCTGCAGTAGCATTATTACTGTCTGCTACTGCTCTGGCCCACTGGTGAAGTGGGCTTATTTAAACAAACAGAGCACCATGTTGACATGGCCATGATCTTGCATCATCTCTTCTGCATATCACATGTGTTTGGAACCAACTGACATAGCTGTAGTCAATGCAGGTATAGGGATGCAAGTATATATGAAAGGTTAGGATTGACTCTAGTGGCAACAGAATACCAACAGCTTTTAATGACTCCTTCTGGGCTTGTTTAAGAGAACAGGATATGCTCTGAGTTCTCTGAGTAACTAATCTCAGTTTAAACCTAACCAAGGCTGGAAGAGTTTGTAGGAGATTTTCTTGATTTCACATAAATGAAAAGGCTAAGTTAAGCACAGACCCTGGCAGAGTCTTTGAACAATCTGATAACTTGTGCAATATCAAACGTTCTGCTTTTTCTAAAAGTGACCTCCTGGAAGTTAAATTAAACTGGAATTAAACCTCAGGACACCAGATTCAGTTAACCGAATTCCTCCAAAGAAGACACAAGGTAAATATCTAGAGGCTAATATTCCAAGGTGAGCCATAAAAATGTACCTATAACGTGTACTAAAGAGACACAAAACTGAGATCCAAGAAGACTGCATTAACAAGTACAAGCCAGGAGCTCCAGACGTAAAAATGTAGCACTCCTCTGACATACAAATATGTCAGGGAGCAGCATTGTCCATGACCCTGATGCCACCTCCAAGGCAAAATTCCTGCCAATCAACAGGGTATGGTAACTCAGGCAGATTTCTCTTCTGCTGCAGCAGCCCCTCTCCTGAGTCCAGACCTGACGTTGGTATGTTGAGAAGTACCATTTCATGTTCCTTGTCCATCAAAGACAGGCACTAAGTGCTTTGTATTTTCCTCAAAAATATCATAGCTCTAAGAATACAGTAATTAAAGGAATAACTGTTTTCTCAGGCCACCTGCCTAACCAGGAAAAGAAAAAATATTTTCAGTTCACCCCAAATTGTTGTTAAATGGAAGAAAGAGCCAAAAGAGACCAAACTAAATAAGATTCATGGGTTAAACAAAGTGATTTGTTGCTTCAAAATATAATCTTTTTGATGCCTTTTTTAAGTTTTTGTATTACGTGACCTAACTACTGTTGGTAATTTCACATTAAAAATGGCTGTTTGAAAAAAAAAAAATTGATTTTCAAAGCATTTCATATTGAGTATTTTCAGAACTCTTTTCCTTTATTTCCTCTCTTTCATTGAACTGTTTTCAAATATAGAATAGTTTCTCTAACTTGACTGCCCTGTCAAAATTGTGTACAATCAAAAAAAAAAAAAAAGAACTATTGGAATTTATGGCAAGAAAATCATCCCAGAAGTTAGTAAGATGCATGTAAGATGTGATACAGTAATTTAAGCAGGTGTTTCTATTTACTAAGTATTTTTAACAGCAGTTTATCCTCTTTGTAAATAATCTTGTATGTATTTTTCACTCATATACATGTATGAGAGCTTTGATTGTTATAGTCACAGTCACATTAAGGGCTTTAGTCCATGTCTGCTGAGAAAAGTGTATGTTGCCCTGCTAGCACTTCTGAGAGCAATCATGAGCCTCTTCTGCTGCTGAAAATTTCTTAAAAATCACTAATCTTTTGGTCTGGTTTTCTTATTCTTTGCTTTGAATTTTTTAATAACTTTTTGCATTTACTTTCATATTTCTGAGCTTCTGAAGGACATTAGTTTTCATTTCCTTACTTTTCTTCACAGAAGAAAGTGACAGAGATGGCAGAGCATATCCCAATGCTCTGTACTAGTTGTGGAACTTTTGAAAGTATACTGATTACTTTATGACTGGAAATAAAATTATGAGTTGGAAACATCGAAAATGCAACCCTAGAACTCCTCTCTGCCTGCATTGACGTGCTTATTGCATGGTGAATTTTCATCATAAAATCACTGAGCTCTGGGAATGTCTTTTCATCTGTCTCTCAAAAGCAGTTTTAACCCTGCAGCAATGCACCAACTGCCTAACTAAAAGAAGCTGAAGAAGCTGAGTCTTACATTTGCCACCGTTGCCATCCTGAAGAACTTGAAACTTCTGTTCACATCATAAAGACACAAAGGATTAAGGAAAAGCAAAAAAAAAAAAAAAAAAAGGAAAAGCTATGCTACTGCTGTCTATTTAGTACTGTACTGTTTATTCTACCCTCTGCCTTCTGAATCCTATATTCTGTTTTTTGTGTGACTTATGTTTAAAAGACAAACCTAGATAAGCATACCAAATGTTACTCTATCTGATTGTGAAATAAAAAGTCATATTAACTATCTAAATACATACAAAAATATCTGAAACCAGAGGTAGTTGTACTGCATCTTTACTGTTTATATCTGAGTGGTAGAAGTCTGATACAATGGTGGTACATCTGTAGCAGCTGCTTCTAGAGTTTTATTTGAGAAAAATTACACAGGACCAATATGTGTGGAGCTATATTTCACTTAGAGCATCAACAGTCCAGTGATTATAGTATAAAATCAGAAAATAAGAAATGCAGCTCTGAAACTATTTACATGTTTAACTGCTTGCAGTCATCAAGGTGGCTGTTTAAATAAGGAACTTTATTTAAGACATGGTCAGACAACTTTGTCCTGTGTTGTAGGGACAAATTACATCATTTTTCTTCACAGACTTTAGGGAAAAAATCCACAGAATTCAGGTGTGAATTTTGTATGAGAATTTATAAATGCAGATGTTTCCACTTTCACTAGGGTCTGGGATCAGCTTGAAAGACACTTATTACTAGCATTATCTATTTATTTGCATATACTTTTTAATGGTTTTACTTGGAATATTAATAAATAGGAAGAGAAAAATTTATTATGACAATGATAACAGGAGCTGTCACTTAGAAAGTCTGCTGTGAACCTAAGTAATATTAATATATTTTCAGACTAGCTTTAAAGATTTCAAATACAAACCAATGCAGGTATAAGAAAAAACTGCATTTGTCTATTGCTCTCTTTTGGATATTCATTAGCACAGATTATGAAGCAATACTGGAATAACAGAAGCCCACTTGTCTGAGTTTCATCCCATTTCTTACAATAGAGTCAGGGCTGTTGTTATCATTCCTATTATTAATAATATATAATTTTAGAAGAAGTATTATATTGTTAATAATAATAATGAGTTTCCTCTTCACATTTTCTTTGCTTCTTACCCTTACTTTCTATGTCTTCCTTGAGCTCATTTTCTTCCTCCTCTTTGCTTTGCTCTTGGCACCAGGACCTGTGGGGAGAAGAGGTGATGAGACAAGCACCAGCCTGGGCTGTGGAAAGCTGATCAGATGGCTGCAGGGAGCACATCTGATAGCACCTCAGACCAGCTCCTTGGAGGCATGCATGGGTTAAACACAGAGCCTTGAATACAACCTGCCAGTGAGTGGGTAACAATGGGAAATGTGAAGGTCCTTGCTCTCAGAGACTGGTCCAGTTGAGGATGCAGAGCACTGTGATCTGAAAGGCACTTTGTACTCTTCAGTATATAATTACTGGATAAGGCACAGAATGTCAGGCAGCCTGGCTGTCACAGATGTTTCACTTTTCTCTCTTGGTTCTGAAAAACTTCATAGTTTCTGGATTAAGAGGTTGCATACTTCAGTCTTAAAGTGAGATCTTTTCCAAAATGGGTTACCCTTCCCTGCTTGTCTCTCCTCTAGCACAGCCTTTACATTGTATCTTGAATGAGCTATAACATAAAAGTAAATAAAGACCTCTAAAAAAGGTGCATACTTAAATCTGGCTACCTAAAAGTCTGTAATGTTACAACAGATGACATAAAAGTGTGAGTAGTAAAAACATGAAATAATATATTTGCACCACATTTTTACCATACATATATATGATATTTATAAATCTACATGGAAATCTACATTGCCATCTGATGCAAAGTGCAGCTTGTTAAATTTTACAGGCCAGATTCAGTTCTAAGCTGCATGAGCAAATCCAAAGTAATACCACTGTTTTTGCATACTCTGGATCTATCTATATCAGTATAAACCGTCAGAATCAGGGTCTGCATATTTTAATTACATACTTCTGTAGATTTTTTTCCCTGTTTTTCAACAATTCGGTGTGTTTTTTTCATCTGTTTTCTCTTATACTGTGTATAATCTTTTCAGTGGCTTTTCAAATAAAAAGTATACTGCAGAAATACAAACTGTACGGGGAATACCTAGTGTGTGTCTGCCTCAATATAGGACTCTGCTGATACCATTTTGTTACTGTTCTAAGATGTGAAATGGAGCTGACTATTACATTTCTGGTTGAAAACACATTTATATGACATTCATGCTCGAATATTTTAAGTACTTTGCTTCCAATACTAGTGTAAGTGTGCATATATATGAATAAGACTTTTTTATTATTATTTGTGCATGTGATTCTGTTTATTAACCACTGATCTATTTCTTTGTCACTGTTAAACTAATTTAAAAAAAAAAAACAAACCAACAAAAAACTAAAAAGATTACCCAGCTGCTTTATCTGATGTCCTGACATGGTATTGAGCTCTTACTTCCAACATCATTCCACTTTAAGAGTTCACACATGTATGTATGATCTAGTTTGGCATTTAAACTTAACCTGTATTTCAGCAAAAATACTTACCATTTAAAGGTGTTCCTTCTAGACATACTAGTGTGTCTAATATAAGTAAAACTTGCTTTTTTTACCAGCACTGAAGTCATGTTATTAAAAAGAAAGGGGGAAGTTTGGCTGCCTCTTTACTATCTGTTCGTTCCTCTGTTGCTGGACTCTTGTCAGTACAACAATAAGAAATAACTATTAAATATCAAAATAACCATATGGTCTGAAATAACTGAAACCATCAATTTAGAAGTATATACGCTACCATTAGACAAAATAATGAAGTGCACAACGTAAAAAGTAAGTAAATGACCCTTACTTTTGGAAAATCCAAAATAGGATTTACCTAATGCAAGTGAAGTCCACTTGCCTTTTGAGTTATGAAAGTCTGATTCTTTTTTTCACTAAAAATCCTTTATTTCCATCTAACAAAGGAATATAGAGAGAATTATTATGATGATATTGTCAAATATGGGCCAGAAGTGCTTTGTGGTTAAGCAGCTGCTCAACTTCATTTAGACCTGTGCAACTGCCAAACTCCTCACTTCCTTAAAGACTGACTAGCATGTAAGAGTTACTACAAATATTAGATGAATGCAGGGACATTTGAGTTGGCAAAAGGTGCACTGTTTGAAGCTGAGTATCTTGAATATGCAGATGTTCAAACTGCACTGATGTGCAGATTAGTAAAAGACCATTTTCACTCACAGACACCAACTGTTTGTCCAGTCCATACTAACCATCATAGAAGAAGTTTGGTGGGGATATGTACACACCATCTTTTGAAGGGGTGAGCTATGCATTTTACAGCTTTCAATGACAAGGAGACTTTGGCTTGCAAGGTCAAGGAGATTGGCCTTTTGTGAACTGGAGCAACACAGAACTGGGTCATAACCATGTAGAGATTTGTGCACATGCTGAGTTTTGAACATGTGATTAGATCCATTGATTGCAGTGGTGGTGTTGAAATTTAAGCACTTAAATAATCTTTTTCAATTTTTTGGTTTTTACTACCTGTGGCTTAAAAGATATTCTGGAGAAAAATAGTGTTTTCTATATCTCTTTTATAGTAGAGTCATATATCATTCAGTAGCAAAAAGAGTAAATTAATTCAAATTTATACTGCATGTAATACTGTGTCAATCTGACAAGACCTTAAAATAACTGTAGTTCAGGCCTTAAAATCTAAATTTGAGTTTTAAGTAAGCCACAAGCTTGTTGCAAAACCCATCTTATAATTTGTCACTATCCACAGTTCCAACTCTGAGTAGACACAGCTCTGCATTCACTTGTGTGTCACAGGCCATGGCCAAGGTGCCATAGAAGCTTTTTGAAAAACTTGGCCAGCATTCTATCTGGCTTTAGCTAGTGCTCACAAACAACATCATGATTGCTCAATGAAATTTAAAATGCAAAACCTCAGTCTCAGTGTTAAAGGAAACATGTAACAAAGACTGTGTTCTTTGACTGAAGGGAAACACAACTATAAATTAGGAAAACTTAAAACAAAACTTCTCTCTTGGAATGGTTTTAATTTCAAAATGCAGTCACACTCCCAAACATGCAGTTGTTTATCTTCCAATTGAGATGCTTATTTCTGTGAAGCCCTGTGGCAGTTTTCATAACATTCAAAGTAGATTTATGGAACTTACAAGAAAAAAAGGCAAGGGAAAAAAAAAGGGGGGGGGGGGGGGAACCCCAAGATTTTTCTTTGACAATGAAAACACTAATTAATGAGTACAGCACATGCTTTACAATTTCCTTGCAATATCCTACATGCACAAGCCCTGAGGTCTTTTCCCCTGCAGCCTGTGCAGGTTGTGTTAGAATTACAGAATCACTTGGCCTAAATGTACACATCAACCATAAACAGCAGCTCACTGCAAGACTAGAACCTTTCCTTTGATGAAACACAGTAAAAATTAAACTTGGTAGAGCATAAGCTGGTGAAGAAATGAATAAAAATGAGTGAAATTTTAATCTCACATATTTACACTGCCCCAAATATTTCATCTTGGACTAAGTGTCATTTAGCATCTTTTCAGTGATGATGTGAAAAGCAACAAGGGCTGGAAGAGAGGATAGAATCCCTTCTGTTACATACTGTAAGGATTACAGGGGTAGAACAAAAATTAAAAAAAAAAAATAAAATAAAATATCTACATTATTAACATGTACAAAAGTATTTCCTGAAACGTGAACCATAGAAAGAAAATTGTGTTTTTACACAAAAAAAAAATTAGCTCAGATGAGAGACTATTATCCTCATGACCATAACCAAAGATCTGTGCTGAATAGCAAATGAGTGAAATTTTCACAGATCCCCAGGTAACAAATATTTGAGCTTTTTTTTTTTTTTTTTTTAATTAATTCTGTTTAAGCCAATACTTCCATGGTTCAAGTTAAGACTGTGTCTAGTTCAGGATCCAGATGAGCAAACATCTTCAGTATTAGGTCCAAACAGAAAAAGCAAGCAAGAAAGTTTGTAAATCACAAAGTACCTGAAAGATTAAGCATGTTTCTTTGATACATATGATATGATTGTAACTATTGACAATGTTAGCAAAGTTTAATTAAGATGTTTTGTAATGTTACTAAGTTAGAAGACTGATTTTATTTCTACCTAATATTCACTTTCTTTTTAAGAACAAGCCTAAATGTTTTGTGGGTTTTTGGTTTTTTTTAAATAAGCTAATAAAACTATGTCTAGTAAAGAAAAAGAATGCATTCTAGTGTAAACGTATCACCTGGAATAAAGTGTTATTTCATGCATTTTTTTGAGAACAGGGATTTCTTAAAGGGCTACATGTATCTTTTTTATGACTGAATGAAGCTTTAATAGGAAGGAGGTTAAGAAGTTAAACCAGAGTAACAATAACACTGGAGTGCAAAAGGCATGTTCTTTTTTATACACATTGTTCACCCTCGGAGGCCTGTCACTCAGTAGAATAGATGTACTTTGACTCATGGGTGGCGATGTATAGCTTAAGCTTACCCTGAATCCTCTCCTAAAGTCTGAATCCTGCAACCAGATCCTGACAACTTCCTTGTAGCACTATAGTATGTTTCACTAACATGAGCTGATAGGATTAGCAGCAGGCAGCAATTACAAACTCTTCTTTGTGAGTCCTGAAGAGTTTTGATTTCTGTGTCAAATTATGCTGTATTTCAGGTACTTTGGTAGTAAAACCTAAAACTTGAGGACTGAGATTAGATTCATATAGTTCAGGGCAACAAAACAATAAAGAATGCTAAGTTGGTTTACAATGAAGTATGTCTAAACTGCTTTATTCTACAAAAAATGTGTCTCCACCTCCCTTTCCATTATTGGGATTATTCACAGGCTATAATGTAGTTAGTTGGGAATACTACTGAACCACTAAAGTAAGATTGTTACAACCACTTCCACACCCATTTCCCAGTCTAATATCCGAAGTATTCTAATAGTCAAGGAAAAGGTTTGAAATGTACTTGACTCCAAACAGATTTTTATCGTGGAAGTAAAAGTCTGTTATCATGTGAGTTTTTGATATTGAAATGAAGTAAAACATAAGCAGAAGAAGTAAATAAACAATACAAATGTTTGAAGTTTCTTATCTAGGCTGCACACAAATTGGAAATGAAATGTCAAAAGACATGAACCTAAATAAGTGGTGTATTTTAAACTTATGTGACTATTCACTAAAATGAAGAATACTAGTTCATATTCTATTGTACTGCATGTTTAACTTGAGTTTAATTAAATTTTTTTAGGTATCCATAAGCAAGTATCCATAAGCAAACTTGCAATAAAGGGACATGGACCTATTGGAGCAAGTCCAGAGGAGGGCCACAAAGATGATCAGAGACTTGAACACCTCTCCTGTCAAGGAAAGTTGAGAAAGTTGGGGTTGTTCCGCCTAGAAAACAGAAAGCTACAAAGAGACCTTACTGGGGCCTTAGAAAGGGGCTTATAAGAAAAGAAGGAACAAACTTTTTAGTAGGCTCTATCGCAACAGGGCAAGGCATAGTGGTTTTAAACTAAAAAAGGATAAATTTAAATTAGAAGTAAGGAATAAGCTCTTCACTGTGAGGGTGGTGAGACACTGGAACAGATTGCCCAGAGAAGTTATGGATGCCCCGTCCCTGGAAGTATTCACGGCCAGGTTGGATGAGGCTTTGACAAATATGTTCTAGAGGGAGGTTCCCCTGCCTGTGGAAGGGTGATTGGAATTAGATGATCTTTACGGTCCCTTCCAACCCCAAACCAGCCTATAACCCTATGAAAAAAAAATCTATATATTGTCTTTACACTGTATGAGGGCCTCAAGAACATGGCTTAGCTTGTGGTGGCTTCTGCAAGTGTCCACCTCCACTCTATACTATGGCAGGTGAGCCAATCATTTTCTGAATTGCTAACACTTTAATCATCATATATTTACCATGAAATACTTAAAGTACCACACATGTAACCTGTCACAGCCATGCATGAGCTGACCAGCTCCCTGTGCATCCATGAACTGGGACTGGTAGCTGGTAAATTCACCAACCAGTCCCACCTGTCATGTCACAGCTTAAAGATAGAGAAACCTCACCGAATCCAGACAAGGCACTTTGAAGATGTTTCTATCTCATAGCTTCCTGCATTGTTCTGCATTTGTATTTGCTTGGTAGAAATTGAGACCAATAATGACATTGATTTTGCTCAAATATGCCAGATTGACAAGCTATGGTGGCGAGGTACAGTTCCATATTCCTTTCTGTTGACTATGCTTTGGGATCATTAAAGAGTGAAGATCAACACCTGGGCCACTATCAGTTTCAGTCCTCCAATATTGATCTGCTATCAAAGTCAGAGGTCTAAAGCTAAGGTTGTATTCAAAACCAGGAAACATCAGGTTTAAGATGGTATGTCAGTATATAGAATAATATTGAAATAAAATAATCTTCCTTTAAGACAGTGCACGTTTTTATAGAGACCCAGCATTCACTGGTGTTAGAAAATTAATCCTGATAAGTTTAGGATCCCATGTAAAACTGTTGTGAACAAAAAGATGATTTTGCATAATTTGTGTGATTCACATTCCATACTGCTATTTCAGTGACAGTTCCAAAATCTTGGAGAATATAATAGAAATTAAAGCTGTGGAGTTTTAGCTCCCTTGCACAATCTATCTTTCTGTAACCCTCACACAGAAATGAACTGTGAGTTTGCTGGAATAGTAACTTTATTCCAATTTATTAATACCTTGTTCTTTGAACAATGGAACTACTTGTAAATAAAGATATAAAACTTGCACAGTGAGTACAAACCAAAGGATTTAGCCTGCTGGGCTTTAGAGAAGTGAACAATGTTTTCTTCATTTTGTCTATATATCTGAAGTCAATTATATCAACATACAAGAAAATGTAAAAAGAAACCTCATCATATTTTCCAAAGCTTGTTATTTTCTTTTTCAGGCACATGAAAAGGGTAACTTGGTAATAAGTTTCTTAAATCCATATGGCTGTATTCTTTGAAAGCTGGTACAACAACCTGAGTGAACAGTTAATATTACAGGCCAAAGCTAATGATCCCTTTATATGCAATTTAATTTTAGAACATTACATTAGTCTCATTTTGTACCTAAAATACATGAGTCTGTGTATGTCTGTCTGTATATCTGCCCATTTATCATGCAGTATCTGTTTTATGACAAGAATAGTGGCATATGGAATGTACCAAACATACTTATCAGAAACTTAATATGGCTTCCACATATTACAGGAGTTTCTGGGACAAACAAGTTGTTCTTGACAGCTTGGATGTATGACAAATCTGTCACAAATTATCCATTTCAAAAGGAAACCTAGACATATCTTGTTGGATTTCCAGAATGGAACAAAGCAATACTTTATCATTAAGAAATGGATGTGAGACAACAGTACCTTGAGGTGAATAGTCAAATCTGCCTAGCAGTTCCTGAATTTCCAAGCAAGAGTCTTTCAGTTCCAAATAATGAACAAATGAAAAAAAAAAAAAAAAAAAAAAAAAAAAATTTTTAATTGTTAATAAATAAAAAAACAGCCCCTACCAACCAAATCCCACCGTTAGCTCTGGGCAAAAACTTCCCTGAAGGGGG
>WTSP01015114.1:17026-33272 GCA_025331215.1 Actenoides lindsayi | reverse complement strand
AGTTCAGGGAACACCTATGATTTCATACATAACTGTACTTTATAAATATATATTTAACAAACTTTATCTGATATATTTACTTCTTCAAGTGTATTTTCTTTAATATCTACCTTTGCTTTTTTCCCCCGCATTTATAACTGGTGACTTCAGTGATCATTACAAGATGGTTTTAGTACACTGTGTATCTGTAGGCTGAACACAATCTTCAGCTGTGAAGCAGGTATCATATCATTGTTTACAGAAGTCTGGGGATTTTTCCCATGGTCCCAAACATTTCTAGATGGACCTTGCCTTTTGATCATCATGAGCAAACCTTCAGCTGCCAGTGCCATGCTGCCTTGCCATGCACACAAGCAGAGGGTGGGGATCAAATCAACACTCTGAAAATCAGCACTCCTTCTTCAAGTGCTAAGTAGAGCTTTATGCAAACTGAGTAACTCTAATGGTTAGGATATCCTCAATGACCTAACTCCTACTTGTGGATTGAAAATTAGGCCTAAGAAGGCCAATTGCCAGATAATGTCGTTACAGGGAGGCTTGTGTACAAACTGAAAGGTTGAAGTGCACCCTTTCAGCACCAGAATTCATTCCCAGCAGAGCCACCCTCCTCTCCCCGGCTGACGCCTGCAGTGGCACCAGCACTCGGGGGTCTCAGCATTCACCTTCACACCCAGGCAGCCGACAGGCCCAGGGGGCTCCATGGAGCATCCTCTTCACCAACACGTCTGAGGCAGCTATGCCTGGCAGAGCAGGGTTCCTGACTGATGACAGGCAACTCAAATCAGTCCAAGAAGGCTTAGACAAAAAAGAAATAAATAAGTGAGGGAGTGACATGTCACCTCACACTGTGCTGTGGTCACTTTAGCCAAGCCGTGAAGCACAGCTCTTTTAAATGTAGAAAGTTTTTCTGATAACCCTGTCGAAGAATGATATGGGAAGATGAAGCTTGTCTCAGAAATACGCGACTCTTAAGCCATTGGCACCTTAAGTTTTGCTCCCTGTTTTAACTCTTGGTAACTGCTGCTGTCTAGATTGCCTGTGTGCAAAATATAGATTTATCACAAATAAAGGTTCACGTATCTCCAGGGGAAAAGGGATCCCATTTCATGCTTTCGGAATGACTCATGGTCTTAGGTGTCTTTGGGTTTTGTTACCACAAAAAGGCATGTGCTAACCATCAGCATGTGCTGAGCACCCTGCTTCTGAAAATAGCTCAGTACTGAACATCTGACATTAGGCATCTGAAGCCATGTTGAAAAACCTTCAATATTTCTATAAATTCATTTAAATGTGTGTGACAAAAATTTGTCCCAGAGGTAGAGAAACTACATCCATACTGTCATTTTAGTATTCTGGTCATTCAGTGTGTACTTTCATTTTACCTTATGGGAAACATTGAAGGGTCACCCATGATATTTACAGGTAGTTTCTTGCTTTCCTTCAGTCTGAAATGAAGCATCTCATTCTGCAGGACTTAGGTCTCTGTGATCACAAGTGCAGCTACCAAAGGCAACCTAAACATAACCACAACTGTTCTATCTTACTACATGAAGTTTTATAGCAGTAGGTATTCATTTTTTTTGAGACTAGATTATGTTCTGTGGACAGTCAGTGAGAAAATGCAGATGCCACCAGAACGAACAATTCAAAGCATGGAGGACAGACTTTCCTCTGTCAGAACCCTAATAAAGGTAGAAAAGACAAGTATTGAATATTTATATATCTTAATTCCCCCTTGCACTAACACTAAAATTTCCAGGCCAAGAAACATAAATCAATAAAGTCAGATTTTCATACTGTTTTCACATTTTAGTTTATGCTTCATGCATCAAAAACTTAATCACATTATTGGATGCTATGACAAAAAAAACAAATCTTAGAAAAGAATTTCTCTGTGTTTCAAATGTGGGAACTAGAAAACTCCTACATCATTAATGCTGTATGAAAACTCTCTTGTCATAACCCAGCTGGAATTGCTATGCTTTCTTAAATTGAAAAAGGAAAAGACAAGTTCTGGGCTGTATTTCAAACCTATCAATGTGTTTCAGCCCCATTAGCAGCTAATTCTCTGACTTCTTACATACCACTTAATGTCTTTGTTGCTTACTTTCCCTTCTTTTGTAGAAGATAAATATACTGAGTTTTAGAATGTGCTTTACAAAATGTATTAACTCGATATTGCTTAATAATTTTTATAAACTTCTAACATATTTACTCTCCACTGTTCTAAACTGATCTGGAATTCTAAAGTTTCATAAAATGAAAAGGAAAAAAAAAATTAGTTAAAACTGAACTGGAGTCATATTTGCCTTGGACATTTCTGAGACCTGCTATCTTGAAGGCACTTACACGGTCCTCATCACGATTATACCCTAGCACTTAGCAATCACTACTGTTTTTTATCCTCCCACTACCCCTCTGAGATAGGGCAGGATTGGTTTTATCACCATTATTCAGGTGGAGAAGTAGGGTCCAGGTTAACTGAGAACAGAGTCACATCACGCATTTGTGCCTTAGCCAAATGTGTCACAGATGTGTGCCAAGCTGGTCTATCTAAGGGTTCTTGTGTCTCTCAGAACAACACAGATCACAAAGTCTAGGACAAAGTATGTGATAGCCAAGGACAAAGCCTTCCTGGTCAAGGATAACATACCTCAAGATAACTCCAAGGTCTGAAAATTGTTAGAAAATGTTAGAAAACTGGAATGAAAAAGCCACTTCCATTAACAAAATGTTACAGCACTTCCTGACTTGTAGTCAGTAAAACCAATCATTACCCACTATGGCCTTGGAGCACACTTGCTCTCACAAGGTGGTAGAGGATGGAGGGTGGTGCCTTCCACCCCTTGGCGCCACCAGCTAACCACCACTGAGGCAGTTAACAACCATGATAGTTTATTTTTAATGTTTCACCATTTGCTTCCAGGGAAGTACTGTGCAGGATGCCAAGCGTCATCAGTCCCAGTCTAGATGCAAAGAACACTTCCTCATATTCTTTAGGTAACAAAACAGAATTTTTTATTTCTTCTTTAACAAAAAGTTTGGATTGTATAACAAAATATTGGCGACACTTTCTATAACCCCCTGTCCTGCTCTGCTTAGTCACCTTTGTCAGATATTCAGAAACACTGTCCATGCTGTTTGAACTCCCTAATCTAGCTCTGTTATCTTCTGTCTGGGTATGATCCAAAGCCTATGGGTATTATTCCACTGGCTTCAGTGGGCTCCACATCAAGCTGATGAATTGTCATCTAAGCATAAGTTATGAGCCTTGAGGTTGCAGTCTGAATACATTTGACCCATGTATAAAACCAACAAAAATAAATAAATAAAAATATATAGAAAGAAATAAAGGAATACAACATTTATGCTAAAAAACAAATCATGTCTAAATCTCACTGTGTGTGGATTTGCATAGTGGTTATCTCAGGACTGTAAACAAAGATATAAGCAGACATTACATTGGAGGTTTCTCTTGATTGTTCAAGACATAACTAATCAAATACTTTACTTCAAAAAACAAATAGGAAGTCAGCCAGGGAAGCTGTGTTGCATGTAGTCCTGCACCCATTTCATAGTTGCAGACTCACTTGTAAGCTTTACGGGTATAAATTTTGTGAGTGAAGGGTTGATCATTAGCTTGGGACTGGAAAGAGCCTTTTTGTTTTAATGTTAAAACAATTTGCTCATACACAATGACAGTACAGTACACATGTTTATTTTGAAACAATAAGCCACAAGTATCTGGTTCACAGAAGTATTTTATGCATGTGACTATAAGGATGTTTCAAATTTAAGGTCTTCCTGTAATAGTAAAACCAGGAATGTATAAGGTTTATGTGTGCCTGGTTTAAAAGATTGGTTGGTTGATTTTTATTTTTTTTCTTATTTGAAAGAAACACAAAATGTCTGCCAAGCTTAAAAATTATGCGGATCATGTTTCTATGTCTGTTAGGTGGTGCTTACCAAGCAGTCTGGCTCTTGTCAGTAATTCTTCAACTGCTTTGCTGTGGTGGAATTACTGTAGAGAGTTAGGAGTTGGGGTTGGTGGGAGGGATTCTTTGTCCCAGTTGCATTTAAAATTACATCTAATCTTATCAAGAAGCTTGTCATTGTTTCTGGCTGCCCATAGCAGGTACAGTACTGCTTTTGTTTGAGTCTGTTGCTTTACCAAATAAAGGCAAGACCTGCTTGCTTTTCTCATACAAGTAGTTCAGCTGATTTCTGTAGGAATACTTGAGTGAGTAAGGCAAACAGGATTTGGCAAAAAAAATTGACTTAAAAGAATCTGAACAAAATATTCTTCCAGAGAAGTTATATGCTGATTGAAAGTTGTTTAAAGAGACAGGTAAAATGAATCGACATAATTAAAATTTAGATGTCAGGTATGTCTAAAGCAAGTGAAATCATGAAAGAGTATTAAATAAAGAACAAAATCAAAACAGCAAGCAGACACTAAAAAGTTTCCATCATTCAACAAATACGAAAAACTTTTTCTCAGTTAGTAAGGTTATAATTTAAAATTGACTTTGAAATCTTTGAGTAGCAGCAGAACATCTGAAGAGGTACATAAATGCATCATGAGTATTTTCCCCAAACTCTTTAGAAGCCCATGTTGTTTCACTAAAAATTGAGTGCCTTTGAGGTGTAAAATATTTCAAGTGCTTGTATGTGATTTGAATACTTAAATTTTTGTATTCAGCTTGAAAATGCTGGCATTCCTAAAACTGAAAAAATTACTTGCTTGCCTTCAAATGAATCTATACAAATACAAACAGACCAAAAGAAAAAAAAAAAAAAAAAAAAAAATTCATGCAGATGTAATGGCTGCTTCTTGCACTGCTTTTCCAGTAAAAGTTCTTGGATGTCTTTTTGTATTCATCAGATATTTAATCTTCAAGGGCTAGTTCCTCAACTGGCTAATTTATTTTCCCTTGCTGGAATTGCTGCAGGCTTAAAAAGAAAGTAGGTGTCGTAAGTAGTGTTTATGCCTTCATTTTAAAAACTTGCCCTGACCAGTACTGAGTAAATTATTGACATTGTAATACTAACACCAAAAGAAATAATACCAAGAACAGGCCACTAGTGTCAATAAAGATTCCAAGTTAAATCAGACAGAAATAATTGGTATTAAGTTTTAATGGAAACTCTATTCATGTCATTTTATAATTAAGATGTAAAATGGAACTTGTTCAAGCAGGCTCTATTTAACATCATGAAAGAGATGGTGAATTAACCAGAGCTGTTTGCAGATGTGTAACTCATCCCAGCAAAAGTTATCAAGCTGAAAAACAGTGACAGTTTTGTTTTGTTTCTATTATTTTTGTTCTATATTTTTTTACAATAAAGACAAAGAGTATTGCTTGCACCCAATCTGATACACCAGCAATATTCAGACCAAAACTGTTTTCATTGTCATGTGTTTAACTTGCCTGCACAAAACAATCACAACAGGGGATAATTTTTACACATCATGTTAATTTGTTTAGTTGTTTATTCAATCTTGGTACTAAACATTACTTTCAAGTAACCCCTAAGCCTCAGCTTACACAGCATGAAGTAATATCTGAGGCTGAAACTATATTTAGAACAGCAGCTAGAATCTCAGTACTCTGTATAAACTATGTTCTGATAACCATAAACTCAAAACTGTATATCATTTATACTGATGCTGAGCAGGAATCTCCAGAAATCTGTGGTCATTCAAATTGTGCCCCTGCATCAGTTTGGACCTTCTCCACATCATCTTAGCTTTGCATATTCTCTGCATGCTCTCTCTAACCAACATACATAAGCACTCGCTGACAACTACTGGCTTGTTATTTGTAGCCCCTCATTTAAATTTCACCTATGCCATTGTCCCACTGAGTCTAGAAAAGTGAAGGAGAGTCTGAATAAACTCAAGTAAACTTAAGTTACATGGACTTACACATCAGCTGCAAGCTGGGCAACATCCCCTAGCATGTCGGAAAATGAGCCAAAAAGAATTCATGTAACTTTTTTGATGTTACAGGACATTTACCAAGTAATACTTTTAATATTGTGTCCAAAGCAACCAGAGGGAATAGAGGATCCAAGGTATCCTCCAGTCAACAGGTCTTCAAATATTCTTAAAGAGCTGTTCATTCCTGAAAAGGGGTGATGTGAAAATGACTCCTTCTGATTCTGCACATCTGTTCTTTGTGTACATTCAGAGTTGAAGTCATGCCTGTTGCCTGTAGAAACAAAAATTAAGCCTTACTGTTTTTTCTTTCTTTTAGTCTTGCAGAGCTTGCACTGCAGAGAACAAGCTGAATCATCCTTCCGTTCCACATGTCTAACAGTAGGCAAGTTTTGTCTGAGTCTGCATACATGTCAGCAAATATACAATCCAGGAATAAGGTAAAGCATTGATGTAATTGAGATCATAATTTTACCAACAAAATTTCAGGTATCTCTAATGAAATGTGAGGCATAAAGTAGAACCTAGTTTGAGAACTATGTGCTTTGTTCTCCATAACAGTGGAAAACACTGTACAGAAAATACAGATTTTGGAGTCTAACTCATAAGTATCCATTCAAAAAATGATTTGTCTTAATCCTGTCTGGTGTGAGAGGAACAGCCTTATATTCCAGGAGAGCTGTTTGTATATAAAAGTGTTCTGCTTATTAAAAAAAAAAAATAAATAAATCTATTCTAGATATAGATTCCAAATTGTAAACAATTAATTGGCATTATTCACTTTTTGTTTTTCTCCTTCCTTCTGTATTCCATTAAGGAGCCTATTAACAGAAACAAGCAGCTGCCAGGCAGGTCACTGAACAGTGTTTTCATCAATTGCACAAATCTGCAGTTAAGTCTATTTAGTTCTTGTTCTGTTACAGGTTTAGTAATTATTAGCTGCTTTTCTGATTGATATTTTCAAGATCATTGCAATAATCATCATGCCCAGCTTTTTAAGTAGTATTTAAGAATACAAATTCAACACAGACAATGTATTCCCACTGGTATTTAAGCTTGTTGCCAATTTGCATCCCTTCTTCAATGCTGGCTTTGCACTACAGAAGAAGTTGTTGATGCTACAAAACCAAAACTATAAGTAATATCCAGTGTATTATGCAAAAGTAATTGAAAGAAAATTTGTAGTAACTTGTGAGTCTTGAAATATAAGGATTTGAAGTACCAGTAAGTGACTTTTGACATTAAATACCTTTCACCTTTTTAACGATACATTTTAAATACAGAATACACAGTCAGATAAAAAAATTCTTAACATAATATTGGTACTTTAAACCGTGATTAAGACAAGGAAAATCCTGAACAAAGAATTATGGCGGAAAAGACATAGAAACTAGTTTTAATAAAGTCAACGCTATTTGGGTTTTGGAAAATCTTTTGGCTACTAACCTTGCTTCCTTACTTGTAACACACCATTATCACAAGGAGATTCATGCAATATAAGTTTTATTGAAGAGAAAATGTTTTAAATAAAAGTAAAGCAATCTGGACTAGAAACCTAAAGAATGAACGTGAGTTCCAGCCTTGTACCATGAGTTTACCAGCCAAAGAGCCTGTGCTTCCCAACATAACGCAGAGACATCTGGTGGCTGAGGGACATACTGCAGAGAGATTTTCCAGTCTGGAGAGCCGGGGGAAGTCCAGCAGTGACTTTCCTGGAGACACACCTGCCAAATTCTCCTGTAGCCTTTACTTCTATCTTCTGTTCACGTGCCTGTACCTAGAGTCTAGCAGCTTTTAATCACTGTCTGAGAGTCAGTGGTTTTCCTTGGGTACCCTTTGTCTAACAGCCATTAATAAAATTGGCTGTTGTGACCCTCAGTTTCCTGTAAATCTCATAAAATACAAAATGAATAAAACCTCTCTCTAAGCCAGCACCTAGCAGCATCAATTTGGAGGCATCACAGTTTACTCCACACCCACGTGCCCTTCTCTTAAGACATGTTGGAATAGCTGGTCCTTCAGAATTAATCTCTATTGGTTCCTTCATCTCTGTAGTGGGAGGCTACAAATTAATCCAAAAACATCAAGCACCAAATGTTCACAGGAGTAGGCAAGAATAAGCCAGACTTCAAGGAAAATTATGCACCTTCTCTCTCTCTCTCTTTCTACATGCACCTCTAGACCACCTCTCGTCCATTATATATAGAATCATAGAATCATAGAATGGTAGAAGTTGGAAGGGACCTCTGGAGACCATTGAGTCCAACCTCTCTGTCAGAGCAGGATCACCCAGGGAAGGCCACAAAGGAACAGACCCAGGCAGGTTTTGAAAGTCTCTAGAGAAGGAGACTCCACAACCACTCTGGGCAGCCTGTGCCAGGACTTAGTCACCCTCACAGTAAAGAAGTTTTTCCTCATGTTGAGGTGGAATTTCTTGTGTTCCAGTTTGTGTCCACTGCCCCTTGTCCTATCACAGGGCATCACTGAAATGAGATTGGCCCCATCTACCTGACACCCACCCTTCAGATATTTGTAAATATTAATAAGATCCCCTCTCAGTCTTCCCTTCTCCAGACTAAACAGATCCAAGTCTTTCAGCCTTTTCTCATAAGATACATGTTTCAGTCCCTTAATCATCCTCCACTGGCCTCTGTTGGACTCTCTCTAGCATTCCCTGGCTCTCAAACTGGGGAGACCAGAACGGGACAAAATACTCCAGATGTTGTTTTACTAAGACAGAGTAGAGGGGGAGGAGAACCTCCCCTGACTTGCTGGACACACTCTTCTTTATACACTGCAGAATACCATTGGCCTTCCTGGCCACAAGGGCACATTGCTGTCCCATGGATAACTTATTGTCCATCAGGATACCAAGGTCCTTCTCCATGGAGCTGCTTTCCAGCAGGTCAACCCCTAACCTGTACTGGTGTATGGGCTTAGTCTTCTTCAGATGTAGGATGCTACACTTGCCCTTGTTGAACTTCATTTGGCTCCCCTCTGCCCAGCACTCCAGTCTGTCCAGATCTCGCTGAATGGTACCACAGCCTCCTGGTGATCAGCTAATACTTCCAGTTTTGTATCATCAGCAAACTTAATGAAGATACACTCAATCCCTTCAGCCAGGTCGTTGATAGAGATGTTGAACAAGACTGGACTCTGTACTGACCACTGGGGAACACCACTAGCTACAGGTTTGCAACTGAACTCTGCACTGCTGATCATGACACTCTGAGCTCTATTGTTCAGCCAGTTCTCAACGCATCTCACTGTCACCTCTTCTAACACACACTTCCTGAGCTTACCCACAAGGATACTGTGGAAGACAGTGTCAAAAGACTTACTAAAGTCAAGGTAGACTCTCTTGCTCTCCTTGCATCTACCCATTCAGTCACACCTTCATATAAGGCTATCAGATTACATTACTTCCCTTTGGTGAATCCATGTTGGCTATTGTTGGTAACCTTCTTTTCTTCCATGGGCTGAGTAATGACCTCCAGAATGAGATGCTCCATCATCTTTTCAGGGATGGAGGTGAGGCTGACTGGTCTGTAGTTTTCAGGGTCTTCCTTCTTACTCTTTTTGAAAACTGGGGTGACATTGGCTTTCCTCCAGTCCTCAGACACCTCTCCCATTCTCCATGGTCTTTAAGAAATGATGGAGAGTGGTGGAGCAACAACATCAACCAGCTCCCTCAACATTTGTGGGTGCAGTCTATCAGGGCCCATGGATTTGTGAATGTTAAGTTTACCCAAGTTATTTCTAAACCAATCCTCATTGACCAGTGGAGTCTTTCTCCTTCCAAGCTTTCTCTCTCACTTCCAGGGTCTAGGATTCCTGAAGTCTGGTCATAGCACTGAAGACTGAAACAAAAAAGGCATTCAGTAACTCTGCCTTCACCACATCCTCTGTCACCAAGGCACCCACCTCATTCAGCAGCAGGCCCACATTTTCCCTATACTTCTTTTTACCATCGATGTATTTGAAGAAGCCCATTCTTGTTCTCCTTTACTTCCTTTGCCAGAGTTAATTCCAAGAGGGTCTTGACCTTCCTCGTTGCATCCCTAGATACCCTGACAACGTTCCTATAATTCTTCCAAGAGACCAGTCCCTTTTTCCACATACTGTGAACTTCTTTCTTCCACATGATTTTTTTCCAGCAGCCACTTGATCATCTATGCAGGTTTCCTGCCTCCTCTACTTGACTTTCTCCTCAAAAGAATGGTCTGATCTTGAGCTTGAAGGAAGTAATATTTGAATTTAAACCAGCTCTCTTGGGCTGCCCTACCTTCTAGAGTCTTAGCCCAAAGGATTCCTCCAATTAGATCTTTGAAGAGGACAAAGTTAGCCCTCCTGGATCCCAGGGTTGCAATCCTACTTATTGCACTGCTTCTTTCTCATATGATACTAAACTTTACCATGTCATGAATGCTACCACCAAGGCTGCTCCCAACCTTCATGTCCCTTATAAGACCTTCTTTGCTCATCAGTACAAGGTCCAGCAGCACACATATTATCGTCTCTTTCAACACCTGAATCAGAAAGTTATCATCAGTGCACTGCAAGAGTCTTCTGAACTGAGTATGCCTTGAGGTGTGGTCTTTCCAACAAATTCTCATGAGAACCAGGGCATGTGATCTTGAGGCTACTTCCAGCTGTCTGTTAATGTCACATTAATGACTGAGTTCAGTCAATAAAATCATACTTGCCAGAAATGTAAACTAAAAGAGATAACACCAGAATATTCAGTGAGGCAAAATAACATTTTTTAATTTACAGAATGTTACATTTATTTTGTTTTAAAATAAAATAATTTTAAAATATGTTTATTCCAGATAAGATATAAACATTCCCATTTTTATTGTATATGTAAGGTAGAGATTCTTAATGCAGTCTCACACTCCACTGGATATAAAATCCATAGAGGTGTGTTTTCTTGCACATAGACCTTTTCCTTTGAAAAATCTGTGTACATGAATCATCCATGCTGTCATGGCAGTACAGCATGAGGAGCTACCACAAACCAAACAAATTCAAGGGCTCTGGCCACATTCTAACATGTCTTACTAAAGTATAAGGTCATATTTTTCTGAAGTCAAACAAGACAAGGCAAAATCCAAATGACCAAATTTCCCCATCAAAATATTTTTTCTTGGTGGTCTAAAGCTCCTTGTTTGTTTAGCTTTCTGTGTACAGAAAATGGGTTTTAAAAAATGTAATTATATTCTGTGAAACTGAATAAGAGACCTGTGAAGGACTGCATATCTTCATCCATTTTCTGAACATCAAGGTCCTTCTGTTTCCAACTTCAGACTTGTAATGACACTGCTTTATACAGCATCAAGGTTAGGATAGCAAAGCTGAGACCCATTTAGGGAGAGGACACTAAAACATGACTGAGTCACCCTTCACAAGATCACCATGGGAATGTCAGCAATAGCTTGCTTTCCCATCAGTTTCCCACAGGACCTGGGTAGACATTACACGGAACTATGGGAAACATTGTATTTCATAGAATTTTCCTGCATAAGAGAGTGAAAATCTACTGCTTTCAGATAGTGATGCCTGAACCCAAACAGTGCCCAGGAAAGGGAGAGGTGTTTTGTAGGAAGCTGCCAGACCTTAAGTCTCACCTCATCTCTAACCACAAACATAGAGAGGTATTCACATACCGTATTGAACAGAAATGGAACCACTCAAGCTTTTCATTATTATTTTTCAAATTTGAAACCTTGATTTGCTGAACCAAGGTTTCATCAGATTGTAGTCATCAATTTGATGAGTGCTGAACATGGAATCCTCCAGGCTTCAGGAAGGAAACATGCCTGCAAAAACCCTTATCCCTATTCAGCCTTGCTCTGGAATAATCTTAGTAAAAGCATAAAAAAACAATAATGAGGCTAAGAACCTTATTTTTTATATAAAATTTATTATTTCTCCTTTTGTTATCAAAGTCTTGGGTTTAAGCCTTTAAGGTGTGTTCTGTGCATTAACCAATTCTTATTACTTATATTTCTTACATGGACTCTGTAGGCTATTCAAAGTGGTGAAGCAAGGTCTGCTTCTTCCTCTTCATCACTCTGTTCCCCAGATAGTTCTCACCAGTGCAGGTACATATCAGGACAAGGTAATAGGGATGTACACAGCCTTTCACAATGGCCTATCAGCTGCATATCCTGACTCTAAAAATAAAATGCTGCAAGCGCAGATATTTCATGGCAGAGAGGAATTTAGTTTCCTGAACTAGAACCTACAGGTAGGAATGTTTGGATTATTTACGCTCAGGACAGACTGTTCATTTGGTAATCTATATATTTATATTTTACAGTTACTTTCTGCTGTTTCTTGGATGTTTCTTAATTTACCAATGAATTACTGGCAATGATTCCCTTCTGCTGGGTACCTCTTAAGCCTCTTCATTTCTGTATTGAGGTCAAGCATCTGGATCTCCCTAGAAGAAAGCTCAACAGACAACACAGAGACTTTGTGCCTGAAAATCTGCATTTGCACTTTATTTGGGAACTAGTTTGGCCTTGTATATATAGTGTTACAGTATGGTACTGTAAAACTAGATTTTGACTATCCAAAATTTTACATATCTGCTCCTCTTCAATATCTGAGTGCATTTTATCTTTAGAGGACTACCTAGATGGAAAACAGAGCTTTACAGTCAGAAGTGTTTGGGGGAACAGGAACGTTTGGTTCATTCTGTATGACCATCTATAACAGAATAAGGGAGAATGTGAGTCTGGACTTATTACAGACCTGTGCCACTGCAGGTCCTTCTTATGCAGACAGCTCTTACAGATACGGGTCAGATTAATTTTTTCTTTGCTTTTTTTTCTGTGGTCAGGAAGGTCTGATTACCAGTCTCTTCCAGTCTTACTTGTACAGTAATGACTTCTATCTGAGGTCATAAGTATCTTTATTTAATGAGGGCTCCTAAGGTTTTCAGTACCAATAACTTTTCATGGTCTTCTTTTTATTTTCCATTAAAACACAGCAATCCAAACCAGTTTGCTGGGAAATAATTTTGTTACAACTTATGATATCTCTATTACATACAAGTAAGGTGGAATAATGTTTAATAAAAGATGAACCAAGACATGCCTCCATCCTGTCATGAGCCTGATGGATGTGGGGGATCTTTCCCCTGAGTTTCTACAGTTATCTCCAAAAAAGAAAACAGCATATCATCCTCTTCTAATAACTAGAATCATTATTAGCAACCAGCATTCATTGCACATTTCTGTCTTCCCTCAGTCTTCTAGTTTTGTTCTCAAACCATGCCCATATCCAGCTGTGAATGCTGTTTCGAGAATTGCTTAATTTAGTTTTAAAAAGATCAGCATGATGAAAATTGCTTCAGTTTTAACAGCATTTTGGTTAATCACAGAAGTTGTAAGATCCTACTGTAGCTATATGCACATCATTAATTGTGGGGTTGCATTCTTTTAATGCCAACCTAATTGCTTCCTACTTCCACTACAAATTGTGAAAGTATCATAACAAAAAGAAAGAGAGGTGTTACTCTGGGCTCCAGGAAGCGTCATTATAAATGGACGTCTCAGCGAGCTGAATTCACTCTTCCACATCAGTATTGATATCCCAAAATACTGCAGTCTTCTAGGCTGTTTTTATTCATAAGTGAACCAAAGACACCTGTAAGCTCTTAAGCAAGCGTGCAACATGCATGTGCTACATCTGACCCACATTAGGTATTTCTGTGGCTTTTCCAGCTTTCAGACTCAGTAAAATCTAATGACTTCTATGTCTTTTGACTGCAGAGGAAATCCATTCTTTTTTGGCAGTGATGCCCACCTGAGTATCAAAACATTTTATCCAGACTGTGTTTCTCCCCATGGTACCTTCTTTCACTGACTGTTCTGGATGTCCACCCTCTGATGGTTTTACTCCCAATGGCTTACAAATACTTCTTCTATCACATCACTGGAGTTATGGTCATCACATCAAATACAGGTGTGCCCTGCTATTACTACAGAACAGCCTCTAGTCACAGGCTAGAGGCTATATGTCTATATAAGAGGGCAGAGCCAAATCAAATTGTACTATAAAAAGTGGGTAGTTATTTCACCATGTGGGCAGCTGTCTGCCCTAAGCAGCATGGCAGCTGCAGAGCCCTGGATTTCTGCCATAACTGAGGAACAACCATTCACCATAGAATCTGACAGTTTCCATGAATCTAAATGAGTCTAACCTTCTCCTGTTTTAAAATTCAGACATCACAAGACAGTAATAGGCAGTTCATTTCACTTGCTGTGCTGATAATTCATACATAATATAGCTGTTAATTTGGTGAGCCAAAGCATCAAGCATGCTGAGAATGTACACACACCTCTTTATGTCCTTTGGTTTTGTGCTCCATCACCACTGAAGATTTTTTTCCAACTCCATGTTTCGTAATAGGATGGAAGTGAGCTGAAGAGTTACTGTGATTTCCATCTAAACTTCCCTCTTTTTGTCTGCACCACAAAAACTAACAACTCTTTGCTAACATTTGCTTAGACATTTTTCAAATCATAAGAAAGGAAATTATGGGAGTGAGAATACAAAAATGGAGCCAAATCCTCTTTTTACCACAGAGTGTGCATTGGAAATGAGTCTGTTTCCTACTGTTCAGAACATACACGTAAGCAGTAGGAGACAATGAATGCTCTAAGGAGCCTGCTGACACAGTAGAGCAATCAGAAGACTGTATGCCTTCTCAAAAAAAAAAAAAAATCAGTCTTTTTTTGAGAGCCAGTGGCAGAGTTCTTTATTCCCATCTCTCCTATGATACTTCACAACCTCAGTGGAATTTTAAAGTTACATACAGCTACCCTGTGTTTTTTGTCTCTGGGATTTTCCCTGGAACACATAAGATTCACAAAACTGAAATCTTTAACAATGTCCTTACTAGCACAAAGAAATATGCAAGGAGTTCTGTCAGTTCTGTTATGTTTGACCAAAAAGAAAAAAAATTTATTTTTTTTTCAGATTTGTATTTTTTAACTGCACAGTATTTGCTAAGAGGAGTTTTGTGAAATAATGAGGCAAGTAGGTAGATATATAGGAGACAACACTGACACAATTTGCTCACAACAGAATAAGTAAGGTGTTCTGTATGACATTACTCAAGAACTCAGATATGAAAAATACCAACTTCTGAAGTACATTTATCTGTAGTTTAATCCAGGACACAATTAACATTTAGCCTAATACAACTCCAAACTTTCAGAAAGCATGAGTCTAAGCATCTCAAGTCTTGAATTACCATTAAAAATCACCATCATTTTGTAGTGAATACAGTTACTTTATGTTCTAGTTTCTAAATCATTAGGTCATGTCCATATCACATGCTGTTTTGGTTGGGGTTTTTTTTTTGTACAGCCATAAGTACTGGAAACTGAAAGCTTTTATGAGTATTTTCTCTATAGATTGCTGCCTGTATGATAAATACTCTAGAGAGTATTTATATAACTGTATAAAGCAGTTGGATTTTAAGAAAAAAAAAACTTTGAATCTACCTAGATGTGATATCAAGACATGATAAGAGTAGTGAAACTCTACCCTTGAAGTTCCTAAAACTTCCATTAAGTGTTGAATTTTATTGTTCTAATTGTCATCATTTTAAACTGACAAAATATTAAAATAGGGCTGATAGTCCTTTGGTAATCAAGTAATGGTAAACATGCCAGTCTTCAAGATAAAGTTAGCACATTCTACATAGGGACTGTAAAGAGTTCCAGTGGTGTAAGAGAGTCAGGGTGAATCTAATACAAAAAGTGGGTTTTCCAGCCCAGGGCTCAAGTAATTTTGCAGATGCTGTCTATGCCAACACTGAGGTACTGTCCCTCAAACACAGTCACTGACACCTTGAGTGAAATTCCACTTCAAGAAAAGGAACATCACAAGACCTAGATGGCTTTGACATTGTGCAAGGTTTAAATGTAACATCTTGAACAAATCTCCCAGAGAGATAAATTTCTTCGTAAAAATATTAGTTGGATAAGATAAGATAAGATAAGATAAGATAAGATAAGATAAGATAAGATAAGAGTATAGAGTCATTTTTTAAGGAAAGAAAAAACACGGAGGAAAGAAAACAAAAGAAGAAAAACCTTCAAATTTATTCAAATATAGAAGTTCTTTTTCTTTCACAGCTGTGCTTACTAAGATAACTTATCATAACCTCATCTTTGCACAAGCTCTTTTTGATGGTTTATGTAAGTAAATGTATTGGGTTGTTTTGTTGTTTGTTTTTAAAAAAACAAACAGGGAAATAAAAAAATCACTTAATCTAATAAA
>WTSP01015113.1:40762-71561 GCA_025331215.1 Actenoides lindsayi | reverse complement strand
AACAGTAATAAATAAATAATATAAAAGTAATATTAAAGAATAAGCTAAAAGTAATATTAAAGAATAAAAGTAGGAAATGGACAAATCTGCCACTGTAGAAAGGCTGATGAGAGGGTAACTGCAATAAATGTGTAAGTTTGAAAGTGAGATTTAAGACTGTGCAAGAGGTGGTGACTTATGGATATCTGATTATCTGAGTAGTCACTTCATAGTTTAGATTGTCTTTTTTTCTTTTTTCACACTTTCTTCATGAGAAAACTAAGCTTACCATCTCAATAAGATACTTTGCAGCTTTTCTTTTTGGCAAAGGTGATGCTGGCTGGGTGGATGATGGGTGTACTCAGCTTTCTTAGCTAAGCGTGAGGTTCTCTCGTAGGCTGTTTGCTGTAACACGCTCCTTCAGTGCCACGGTTTTTAATTGTCACCTGAATTGTGCTGATTGGTAAAAATAATGCTGCTGAGATAATTGGAGGACCCCAACGCAAGCTGTAATCACTTCAGAAACCTGAACAAAACCATTTACATTAAAATGCAGATTGAATTGGAGCACACATGGACAACGTGTGTTTTACAAATTGCAGGGTGGAAGCCAAGTGTTTTTGAGGAGTGAGAGGCAAAAGACAACAAGCAAATTTTGATATTCAAAACCAGTCGGCTGTTGTAGCTAATTTAAATTGAGTCTAAAATGTCTAAATATAAGAGCTGTTCCAGTGCAGTCTAGAATCCAGTAAATTCTCAGTGTGTCTATGACAGAATTGAATTCCATAATCAAGTGTAGTTTGATTTTGGAGGAAAATAATACTCGCCATCAAAATAGCTGTTCTTTATCTGAGTCTGTTGGATTTGTCAATTGAAGGGAATGATGCATTAATTTTAAAAATACCAAATGGCAGTGGCAAGTAACCTTGCTAGGATTAAATATCAGCCTGCCTTTCAGACTGACTTGCACTTGTTTGTTCTGTCTTCTGGAACAAGTGTGTTCAATCATTTGTAAATAGAGTTATTCTACAAAAATGACTAACTGTGCAACTCTGGGTAAATAGCTCAAATTGTTACATATTGCACAGTCCTGAAATACTAATTTTTTTATTTTCTGACTGTAAACATTAGACTTTCCCATAAAAAGGTGAGGCATTTCCAGTGCTCATGTTCATAACATTCTCATTTCTGCTGCGTGTTTTGATGAGTTGGGAAACATTTTAGTGGTGACTCAGCATGCTGGACATGTAATGTGAATGTTTGCCCAGCCAAAACCTGTGTATTTTGTAAAGATGACTTTTTAATTGGCAAGTTTTAGTCCACTGTCTTCCAGCTTAGTTTTCATAAGGCCTGTCATTGTTGGGATGAAGTATTTTGAAGGGACAAAGGTCCAGTCCAAATCTGCAGATCTTGGCTATTCCAAGCTAAGAAATTGCTTACTTGGAACACAGGTTGTCTTTCTCACTGGATGTGCAATGTATCCATCATTGGCTATGAATATAAAATAAAATGGAATGCAATTTTTATTGGCTGACAATGGCTTTTAATATCTTCCACCGATGGAGTCAATGCATGGACAACGACACATTTTACAGCAGTGTGTGAGCTCTAATGTCTAGATGTGTATGGAGTTGTCTTCCCAGTACTTTCTTCATGCTTTCAGTAAGGTTTAAAATGAGATTATATTGAATAGATTCCTATAAGCAAATCACTGCCTGAAGAGGTGGGCAGTGTCACAATATGAAGGTAGTTCTAAATAGCTTATTATAAGCACAGAGTGGATAGTTGTATTTTTGGTTTTGGAATCATCTCTGTAGGCAAAGGAAACTAGATGCTTTTATGTCATGCCCTGTTTTCAGCTTTACTTTCTTTGTGATATTAGGTCCGAGTGATGGTGGATTTATGTAACAGCACAAAAGGAATATGCTTAACAGGTATGTTTATTGCCTTAAGCACTACACCTCTGTTACCTTCAGGAGTACAGAATTGCAGTGATTTCAGAGGAGCTGATGTCAATGACCGTGTCAAAGAACTACGCTATTTACTCTATCAGAATTTACGTATCTGTTGAGTTTTTTTTGTTTTTTAAAAGATGATAGGTGCTACTTTGGGACTTATCTATAGCTACTTACTATAAATGTTGGAATTAAATGAGCTCAGTTGATGGTACTTAGGGCTACTTCTTTCCCAGGTAGTTTTCATAAACAAATCTTACAGACTTAGTTGAGGTTTAGTCTTGGTATTTTTGTGTACGTCCCTACACTTCATGGCTAACATGAGATGAACATACAGGGTGTAGAAACTTGCTTCCACTTTTGTAAGTACTGTGGAGAGACTTAGATGGGCAACAGGTTTGCCTTCCCTACCTTGGACCGTGGTAACAGGATGCTGGGTTTAACATGTTACTGCTGAGGAGTGGAACAGCTGATGGCTGGGACAAGAGAAGATGTGAGAAGTTTCTGTTTGATTTTGTGAAGAAGATGTCAGGTACTGGCCGATTTAAGACCTATGGTCCATGTCTGAAGTCTGTAACAGGCTGAGACATGTTCTTTGTGGCAATGAGATTAGAAATAAGCCACTTCTTATCAGTCTAAGCAAATGCTTTGCTTACTGTCTGGTTTGTATTTTCAAATGGCTGTAAGGTCCATTTGGCTCCAAGAATTTCAACATAAATGAGAATTACCAAGGTACACAGATGTTAAATACTACTGAATTTGTGGGACACTTCTGATTGCAACCAAGGCTGAGACACAGACAACTTAAAAGGTTGTTTCTTTGGGCTCCAGCCTTCTGAATTCATGCTATTTTGTGCCTTCTGCTCCTTTTTTTGCTCTCTTGACACTATTAAATTTTGTCTCTGTTCCTGTCTCTCTCTGCTGTAGGCCTCTGTGACATTTGCTATTTGTTACTTTCAAGCACCTTTCTTAGTTATCTTATGCTTCTTTAAGGATAATCAAGAGCATAAGTTTTTGAGATGAGGAAGTAATTGAATGTACTAATGGGTGGAACATAGTGTGGAAAAAGTGGTCATTTAATGGAAAATTGGCAGAAAGATGTTAACTGATGTTATTGCCTGTACTGATTAAAAGGAATTATTGCTGTGATGGTATTACAAAATGGTTCTCATTTTACTCATAATGCTTTCTAATGAATGCTGAAAGTTGTCATCTTTAGGGAAATCTAGTAATTACTGTTATTTTCTGTTATAAAGAGTTTTGTTGGAACAAGACAGTACTTTGTGGGCTGGATAAAAAATATTCACAGAACTAATTTGGTTCTTTAAATGTAACTACCACCTTTCCTTGGAGTCTCCTAACCTGCTTTTCCTGGTTGGTGTTTGTGGTTTGCTTTTGAATTTTGTTTTTTTGTTTGTTTGTTTATTTGTTTTTCCCTACATGTGTATTGGGAATCACATAAGATAAATCTTGTTACAGAAACATTTTCTGGTTTACTCTTGCCTGCTGTATTTTCTTTGTGTTAATCCCTATACTTGAACCAAGTCAGAGTGAGACAGATGTATTGTGTTACATCATGTTGCCGAATAACTGAAGCGAGTCTCATTTCTAATGCACCAACCAGATTCTGTGGGGAGCTTGGTCCAGTCTGGAGAACAATTACATGTGAAAAGGTTGATTGTAGTTTAGATGTAGTTAATAGGAATGACAAGAGGTATTTTGTGGGGGTTTGTTTGGGTTTTTTTCCTTTCCTCCTGCCCTGTTCAAGTAGTCTGAATCCTGACCTGCAGGGAAATAGCTGTAGAATACAGAGAAGTGTAGCATGTATTTTTAATATGTATTTTCAACAGGAATTTTAACAGTGACATTCATCAGTATTGTAGAGCTATTCTTCTACTGCAACAGGATCTGGGAGAGCACTTGTATAAAGGGAATCTAATGATCATTAGATGCTTTGCATCCATGGCATTGTAAAGGCACCTAAGGCCCTGCCAGTGGGCTTACATTGCAGAGGTGATTGTTTGTCAAACCTGCATCAACTGAAATCTGCAAAAAGCAAAGCACGTAATTTCTTTTAAGGATGTTCTTCCAGTAGGTCTGAGTTTCTGCTAATGATCAAATAGTAATTTATAATAGAAAGCAGTTAAATCCATAGATGTCCATTTTGAAATCTGAGGGGCTTTCCTCCCCTTTTACTGTTCTGATCTAATGTCAGTCAATTCAGTTTGGAACTGTGTTTTGTTTTCTTTCTAGGTTAAACTTACCCTTTCTTCTTTCTTGTGTTCTTTTGCTTGTTGTAGGTCCCCCAGGTCCTCCAGGTAAGATTGCAGTAACATCTTTGGGGTAATTGAAACAGTTGCTGGTACAAAATGTTGAAATGTAGAAATACATCTTTTACAGAACAGTCTTACTTTGCTAATTAAATGAGGGAGGGTTGAATCCCTTGCCTGCCTTTATAATTTTTTAATTTTTGTCAACCTGTGCCCCTTTTGAGGGGGGGGGAACTTTTAGACATTATACTTTTCTAGTGGATGAAGTAGAATAGTTTTTCATTTACTAAAACATACTTGATCAAAACCAGATGGAATTAAGAGTCTTTAAGTAGCAATTAGCTAAAGACATGAGTGCATATATGTAAAAAAACCAACCAAACAAGTAAACTAATATTGTAATTTAACACTAAAAATATCTCTTGACATATATTTATTACTGCTTATACCTTTCCACTTCCCCCATAACTTTTCCTCCTTTCTTATTTTTGTTTTGTTCTCACTCATGTGGTTGCTAGGCTATACGAATGGCTGGTCGCTGGCTTTCTGTGCTGCTTTAGCTGTGGGTCTGATTTATTCTCTGTATCAGAAAAGTATCAGGTACATTCTGGATGTGGGTGTTCAAATAGCAACAAAGAGGGAGTGATCTCTCAATTATCAACCAGTCATGGTTGGGCACTACAGTATTCTGGAGAATTAGGTAAATGATTTTCTTGTGTTAGAGTAGCCCAGTCAATATCATAAGCAACATTAAAACTCGTGTGGCTTGTGGAAGATGTTATAGTTGCTGCCAAATTCAGAAATAAGATGGGTTCCACTGTGTTTGTCCTTAAAGTGGAATCAAAAAGGTTGATCTGTGATGGCCTTAATGAAAAATGTGTGCAGTATTCATTTCAGTCAGTTTTCTTATGCTAAAGCTAGAGCAAACAAGTACCTTACTTCTAAGTTTGGTTTCATAATTTTCTTGTTTTTTGTGAGTGAGAGTTTTTTATTCATATTGTTTGATTTGCTTTGGTGGTAGATTTTGGTAGTGGTGTGTGGTGGTGTTTGGGTTTTGGTTTTTGTTTTGTCTTTAAGGAGGAGACTATTGGCATGGAGAACATAATGGGCAATTAGAGGATTTTGTATGTCTAAGGAATATGTATATAAACATGCTATATATAAATATGTATATAAACATGCTATATATAAATACAGTAGATTTAAGGATAAATTCACTTAACAGTGAAAATTCAGTTATGCTGTTTGGTTTGTTTAGGACCTCCTGGACTTGATGGACTGCCTGGCTACAATGGATCTGATGGAGTCCCAGGTATACCAGGACAAAAGGGAGAACCCGGAATAAATGGAAGAAGAGGAAAAATAGGTATTTCTCTTTTTGGTGGTTGCTTATTAAAGAAACCCTTTCATACAGTTGTATTCACTTTTAGCCCTCTGTACAGGGAGAAGGGTTTCAATGTTTATGAAGAAGCTGCAAGTTACAGAATTCTGTAGAATTTGTCATCTTACACTAACTTTGGTAGATGAATTTGATGTACTCCACAGTGAGGAAGATGATATACATACACTAGAGAATTTTGCAAACTAAAGCTATTGAATGCACTTAATTGCATCTCAGTATTCTGAATTTGCTAGTAAATGATGTTATTGTAAGAATATTTCCATTCCCATTTCCATTTGACCTAACTTAATGATTTCACCATGACATGTTGCTGCTAAGAACAGAGAGAACCAGTGACAGAAGTGCAGTTGTCTGTCAGCTGTCCAACTCCTCAGTACTTGAGGAAATGGGGCAGGGCAAAGGCTGACTATAGAGAACTGTAGTAGACCTGTCCCACTAGATTCAACAGATCAGACAGCTAGGCAGTTACTGTGCTCAGAGCATGTAAACTACTGTGAAGTTGTAAAGCAGTAATTGGTTTATCCAGATTTATCTGATGCAAGATAGCTATGTGCAAGCACTGGTGGATAATTTGGTGCCTTTATGAGTGAGAAAGCAGTGGGTTGTGCATGGCAGGAGGGTAAGGAGGAAAAAGGGCATCAGAATGGTGGAACTGAGTGTAGAGAAGAGGAAGGTATGTTGATGAGTAGACAGACTGATGTTAGCAGGCTGATATTTATAATGGCCCACTATAAGCTGTGTGGGCTTGCTGGCACGTACAACTGGAACAATTGTCTACTATATCTTGAGACACTGCACGGTCTGTCACTTCAGTATCCTCAACAAACTTTTAAAATTGGAAATTAAAGTGAGGACCAGACTTCAGAGACTCGGGTGGCAATTGTGCCAAAGACACATTTCTGATTTTACCCCAAAACTGTAATTCTGTTTCTGATTCCACAAAACTGATTTAAATAGTAAAGCCATAATTAGAAAAACAAGCATTTTCTTCTCAAGTATTAAAAATGTTATGTATTTGAAACCTACACCTGCAAGAACACTGACATTTCTATTTGTACTACTTATTTAAAGCAAGAAAATACTGACTGTCATAGCAGTAGGTGTAAGATTATGATGTGTCAGTTGTACAAACACACTGTTGTTTTTCTTATTGCAAAACTAAATCACACAGGACAAAGGAATACCTTTTAAAATATGTGACTTTACTAAATGTTTAAATGCAAAAAGTACGTGGACTGATCATTTTTCTAGCAAGTGTGGAGTGAAGGTTATAGTAGTCATGTGAAAATGTCACTAGGTAGCTGTATCTATGCTCTGTTGGGACAGTGGAGAATGTTAAAGGTGCTATGTGTGTTGTGATGTTAGTAAGTAATTACTTTCAGAAAAAGCCCAGAGGAACCATGAGAATGCCTTTGTTTAATGCCTTAATCTTCCCTTAGTATTCCTGCTTACCAAGAAATTCTCCAGCCAGTGTTAATGAGGCCCAGGTCTGTGTATCTCATGATCACAACTCAGAGATCACTAGGTAAAGAATATAGTATTTGCACCAAAACTTCATATTAGGTTACATTGTTGTTTTGAAATAAGAACAAATCACAGCTACCCAGTTAAATACAGGTGGAAAAACCAACTAGAATGAATAAGTTTTCTATTTAAAAAGAAGTCTTAATTTATGCTTAATATTGGAACAGTGTTCTTGGTACTAAAATGCTTTTTATTTCTAGGTGTGCCAGGACCAAAAGGTGATCAAGGACAGAAAGGAGAACCTGGAGAAACGGGATTACCTGGCAAGGATGGTATGCCAGGAGGAAAAGGTGCAAGAGGAGCAAAGGGTGAAAAGGGGGATGCAAACAATGATGTGATATTAGAAGGTAGGACAAAGTGCTCTTAGGAGCTCTCTTGCAGCAGTGTACTTAACAGAAAAAAAGATATGCTCTGCTTCTGAAGCATGAATGTGATCTGCAAGAATAGGACCAACCAGCATAATCATGTTATCCACAGTGAAGTTTGAGTATTGCTCTGCCCAGAAGATTATGTCCTCTTTTTAATGCAAGCTTTCACAACAGCTTGTCTGCCTGGGCTTAGGGTTGAGGTATATGTGAATTCCACCCTTTCCAGTACACTTCCAGACAGTTGACTTCCTCCTGCTCTTTCTTGCAGTGTCATTTAATTTTTCTATTGGAAAATTAGATTTCCACTCAGGAATCCATGAAGCAGCCACAAAGATAAACTGTGTAAAATTATAGCACTGTAGCATCTGAAGTTGAGGTCTTAGATACAGTAAATAAAAGGCAACAGTGCTTTATAACTCTAATGTGCCTGTAATTCAGACAGATAAATTGCACTGATGTCCTACAACAAGTGAAGTTCTGTATGGTTCACCTTCTAACAAACAGCATCCTAGTGAGTTTACTGTTTACTGCACTATGTTTCTGTATGCAGAAACATCTAAAGAAGAGAGAGGCTGTTTTACTGATCATTGTGTGGACACATACGGTTCTCTGCAGGTTGCATGTTTCCTACAGGGCCTGTGACATTTTGCTCTGTTTTCTTCATAGGTGCAAAAGGTGAACCTGGACTACCAGGGCCTCCTGGACCACCTGGACCCCCAGGGCCTCCAGGAAAACGTAAAGGTAAAGGCAAAGCACAGCTTCAGGAGAACATACATAGCAGCAAATGCACAGGTTAGTTCTTTCCAGTGTTCTTTTTAGTACTATGAACTGATTCAAGATTAAACCCATTAGTCCACATCTCACAAAACATTAAGTATATTTTTAATTTTGGTTGCATCAGTAGAACTGCACAAACCTAAAGCAGTGCATGTGTTTAGGTGTTTTGCTGAAATATGGGTTGGATAAGGCAACAAGCTCTCTCCAGTATAATAGTAGTCTTTTAATCATGCTCTGCTAATGCTCAGGCAAAATATTTACACATGGTGAATTCTGTTAGATGGGGTATACTTGGAAAGGAAAAGAAATGCAGTTGAAATTTTCAGCTTCTAAATGCTGAATTTTAATTTTACATGTAAATATAACACCTGTTAACCAGGCTACATATCACTGTATTCTACAAAATGAAATTGCCTACTCACTGGCAGAATTGAAGTGAGCTTGAACTAGCTAGAGGAATACGAAAGGATTCCCTGAGACTTTTTGTCTATTTGAATATGTAAGTTTTGGAGCACGGTGATTTTGAGTTCTTTTCCAGTGCTGCTATTTATCATCGTTTTATCCTGAGTGACAGGTGGATCATGACTCCCTTTTCTTTCTTTTACTGTAGCTCTGTGGGTGAGATATGTGGCTAATTCTAATATTTAGAACAGAAAAATTAAAGACAGAGTAGATTCTCTTCAAACTGTGCCTGCAAATTGCACAGCAGACTCTGTTAGAACCAAAATATGAGTATCCAAACTGCCAGGTCATAGAATGTAAGCTGAAGCAGCTGCTACACTATTATTTTTTTTTTTTTCTAGTCAGTGATTAGGGTGCTGACATAATTAAGTTTGCCATGAGATATCTCTGACATGATTTTCAATTGTGCTGGATAATAGTAGAACCTCATGGATTTAATTTGATATTGTGGCTTGTTGAAAAATCTTGTTAGTGTTTCATGTCACAATTTCTGTCAATGTCTTAGAAATCTTTTTCGCAACTGGATTAAGATCACGCCTCAGATAAAATCCATGTGTGTGTATGCATGTGTCCATGTCTGTTCTTTAATGAGTAAAGTGCTTCCTCTGCTGTGTGGAGCACATATAGAGACAATCAGTTGGTGTATGTGTCTTCCTCCAGCAGGTGACTGGTTGGAAGCACTCTGCTATCTTGAACAGTGTGTTTTGTAAATACATTGACACGTACACTGTACGGAGCGTGTTTTTCCATGCCTGAATTTTATATAGATTACAGTATATTAGTGATAGCTAAATACTTTGTGGAGTAAAGTGTTGGTGTCAGTGTGATACCAAAGACTCTATTAAAATTCTAAAACCCTTCTATAGCAAACACATTTCTTACTATATTTTTGCAGATATTTATATTTATCATAGAAAAAAATTATTTTAAACTGGATTGTTCAGACAGCCTTGAATTTCTTTTTGCATGTTTGAGTGGTTACCTGGTACATTGAGACATTGTGAAAGTATTTGCAACTTTTGTAATCAACTTTCTTTTCAACAATATTGAAAAGAAAATTTAATCTATTGCTCTCTCTAATGTTCTAAACAATTCTGTTTTGAACTAGAAGTATTAAATGAGGGTCTGATTTTTCTAACAGTTTTCAGTGCCGCTTCAGGCACGTGGGGGTGGGGTGGTGAACACATTTGGGAAGGCTTGTGCTTGGAAATGAAGGATATACTTTTTCATTTTGTTTTTAAAATCAGAGGCATATTTTAAAACTATTTCAAGATGGATGTTTTGAAAATTTTGGCCAGAAATATTATAAACTCTCTCTCAGAAATCTGGTTTTGAGACTTGCATTTCAAGCAATTTCTACATACTGGAAACGGAGACCTTTTTTATTTTATATTTTTTGGCCAGTGCAGTATTAGCAGTAGATGATGAAAGGAGCTGATTTGGATGCTCAGAAACATGGGTTCCATGAACATTGTAGTATTGTGCTAACTGGAAAGCTTTTGTTTAAGGTATTATCTGATCGTGGAAAGTAAAGAGAAGTTGTTGCAAGAATAGCACTGTATTTCTAGCTTACTCCAGCTTCAGAATGGAAGCAAAGTTTTGGCTCTGGATATACGTAGTAGATCTGGTTGTGCTTTACCCCTGAATGGTTGTCCTTTACCCTTGAATGGTTGTCCTTGATGGCTGCAGCTTTCAGTGACTGTTGCAACCCTTACAGTCTTGGGATGAATTTTCCTCTCGGACAAGAAGCCTGTTTCCAGGGAGGTCAGAGTGATGCTGTAGAAGAATAGCAAGGGAGGTCTCAGTTACTAATCTTTTATGTTTCTGGAAAAGAGAAGAGTTATCTGTGTCAGTGTTCAGTAAAATGTGGTTTCTTTTGTAATTGGGATTGTAGTTTCCTGATAGGCATACTGAAAGGAAATAGCACAAGAATTTCATGCAGTTATTAGGTGTGAAACAAGCAGAGCAATTTGTATGCCTCACTATTAACAGAGCAGTATGTTTTATGTCACAATAACCCTGCACAGTCTGCTGAGATAAAAAAATCTTTTTTTTTAATCATTATTATAAATGCTATTAAACCAGTGAATATTTAATACTGGGTGGAAGATGTATCAATTATTTCCACCTCTTATTTTTAATATAGCATGTAATTGTACTGGCATGTAAGAAACCTCAACCAGGAGATTCTTCTTTTGATGGAAAGCAAGCAGTGAAAATTTCACGTCTCCAATAGAAAACTGTCTTTTTAATCTTAGTTGCCTTCTGTTTCATTCATCTGAAAGTCCTCAGAGAATACTGTAAATATTCTCAAATGCAAATAGTGCAGTCACCTTCACTACAAACACTGACCTGGTCCTTTGGTATCCTGTAGTCTTAGATAAACTACTGTATAGTGAACGGTTCATTCAGTTAACTCACCCCAGGAAAATTAACTTCCAGAAGCTGGAAAGGGTTCTAGAGGGATTGCTAGATCCTGTCCTTGGGCATTCATCTTCCCATGGTTGGATTGACTGGTTTTGCCTTATTTTGGAGATACACGATGAACACTTATGAACACTCAATGTCCTATCACCAAATGTCCTAGATAAATGGGTGGGAGAAATATGTGGTGTTCTTGCTCTATCTTGGAGTAGTTTTCTTCTGTATGAACAAAGAAGGGATATAACCTAAAGGAGAAAATACCAATACAGTATAATCTGTCCTTTCTTTCCTAAATGTCACTGTGCACTTTCAGCATTACTTCATAGTTATTACAAATTTTTACCACCTTTCTCATTTAAACTTTATCACTGTTCTGTAAATCCAGGAAATGTATTGGAAGGCAACAATGAAAATGCATGTCCAAAAGAATTTGTAGCCTGCCTATCAAGCAGTGTGAAACGTGTAAGGAGATGGAAGTTCAGAATGGAATTAGAAAAGAAGGAAATTAAATCAGGATATCTTCAGCAAAGAGCTGAGAACTGTTCTCTGTGGCTATTCATTCTAAGCAAACTGAAATGTATTGCGTTGTTTTGAAGGCAGAAGAGGTACCTCAGTTTGTAGAAAATGGTTCATAAATAATTTCATTCAGACATTGTTTTAACAGTAAATGCTAAGAGCAAACCCAACCAGGTACACTTTACATTGTTGAGGGATGGAGAAAAATGTTTCCAGGTGTTTGTTTCTAATCTGAAGCATTTCTATGTGTGTAAGGACTATAGTGTATAATTGCCCTTAGTATTTCATATTGCTTCTTTAGTGGCATGGATGACTGACCTGGATTCTGATGCGTTATGTGCTCAGTGTCTGGTTTAGTACTTATTACTGCCTCGGGCATTAACAACACAAGTGAAAGCTCTGGAGTTGCTTACAGAATATAATCCTTCTGGTAGTCCATTTCAGCATGCAGCTTTTGAGTTTAGCCTCACTTACTCCCAAGAAAACACTTTTGGTAGTACTGCTAAATCAGTGCTGCTGCCAGCTATCTTGGTTGTCTAAAGTTATTTGAGGAAAGGGGCAACTCCGTCTTTCTAAGCAGCTACTTAGAAATTTACAACTAAGCAATTAAATCTGTTGAGGAAAATTAGTTACTCATCAAAGTTAACTGTCAGCTTGACCACTTTAAGAAAAAAAAACCAGCCTGAACACCTCATTTCCATGTCAGAAATCTAATTTTTTGACCAAACCAGCCTAATCTTTTTTTTTTTACCAGATTAAACAAAATCCCACTTGTCAATCCTTTATTTTAGTGTGGAGTCACTGATGTGCATATCTGTCATGTCAAATATAAAAAAATACATTTCTTACTGTTTCTCAACTCTAGGTGAGACATGTGATGTACCAAATGATGATACCCTGTCTGGAAAAGCTGAAGACAGAACCCCTGGTCCTTCAAAAAAAGATGGTAACCTGCTACAGAAAGTGACTAACTGCTACTTACTGTTTTAATGTCACAGATAACAGACATATGCTTTTTCTCTACTAGAATATGTCATAACATCTGTAGGAAGTCCTGTTCACTTTGTCAGTGTACAGCAGACGTTTGGAACTTGGATGAGGGAACCTGCAAATGTAAGCGATGAAAGGATTTGGCTGACCATGCATTTTTCAGGTACACTAGTAGTAGTCACTGATCAAAAATCAGTTCTTATACTAACATTGCTTTCTTAATTCCTTCAGCCTAAACTAATATTTCTAATCAAGTATGATGGGCTTTTTACTCACATCTTCTTCAGAATATTTTCCATATTATCTGTGTAACACTTAACTATACATACGTACTACGGTTGTAGTATCTTTAGACATTTTCAAAGTCAACAAGAGATTTTGAAAATAGTTTGAGGATTTGGTTTTTTTTTAAACAGTCGAAATTTAAATGCCTGTTGTTCATGCCTTTTTATTACTTTCTTTCAGTAGTTTTCTGTGGCTTTGCTTCCCTACATTGTAGCTAGAAGTTTTGCCTTTTCATTTAGCTAGTCATGAAAAGGAATCAAATGCTGCATGAGCAGGAAATTTTCCAGGACTTAAGTGGAAAAAGGAAATATATTCTGTATATTTACCAACTGTGTTCAGAATTAGGGCCCATTATGTCTTTGAGAAGCAGGCCTTTGAACACTTCCCCTATATATATATTTAATTTTTTACAATTTCTTTTTGGTGCTCATCTCTGGATTATTTTAACATGTTCCAGGAAGTTGAATCACTATTGAAAACAAATACAGTTGTTGTCTTTTGCGTATTTGATTGATATTGACTTTCAATAGGGACTGAATTTTAGGGTAGAGGTTTCAAAATTAGACTAACCACATGATAGTCCTCTTTTTCATGTTTTCTCCTTTGCTTAGGAAACTCTATAAAAGAATATGAGAATTCCAATGCCTTGCTGAATGACAGCTACAGGATCATTAACACCATGGGAGTCTTTCACGGATGTGGCCATGCAGTACAAAACAATTATCTGTACTATCAAAAGGCAGGAACCAATGCCATTCTGAAGTAAGTCAAACACAGTTTGCCTAAGGCAAGTGATGATGCAGCAGGAGCAGCAGTGAGTTAGTGACAGAGGTGAACCTCAGAAGAGCAGACCACTCCCCTTGTACCATTTCTTGTTTCTTTTTAGTCCTATCTAGAATAGGAGTAATGATTCAGAATTCTTTCCAGAACAGAAAAGCTAATTCTTTCCAGTCTGTAACTAGAATGTGGGCTACTGGCCTTCCCTCTATGTGTGCAGATTCTGTGGGAGGACAGGAACTGGGAGGGTAGTCCAGGTCCATTACTCTGCTGTGGCAGTCAGTGCTTTAAGCATTTTTCAGTTCTGTGTCTAGGTGTGGTTAACCTGAGTAGTTACTACTTGATAGGAAAACTGGTCCTCCAGATTAACAAGATGCCATGTGCAGAGGTGACAACAGAGTTTTCTTTTGGCCATCCTGGGGGCTTACGGGTTTCTAAAATACATTACCTTGCTGTGGGTGTTCTTGCACTTGTATTCTTTGCTGTCTTCCTAATTGTGAGAAAGAAATGGGAGCTGACTAAGGAATCTGTGGGTCAGAAAACAGTATTTGATTTAAAAAAAATAAGCCGTACATCTCCTTGCATCAGAGTAAGAATTGGTTCAGCTACAGTTTGGGGGACGCGTATGAGTGGGTATCTGATTGTAGCCCACTTGTGGAACTTGGCTTTTCAGCACTTCTTCCTGGGTTGATGCATGTGCTTTGCTTTCAGCTAGCACTGCTCTTAGCTGGTAGGGGTTGAGTTAATGCTGCTAGTGCAGAGGAATGCACTAAGGCACAAGCTGAGGACATGGCGACCTGGTGAATTGCACATTCCATTCTGGAGGAGCGGCTCCACATTTCTTCACAAGAAGAAGTTCCTACAAATCTCCCGCTGTATCTCCCTGAATTAGAGTTGGGGATTACATTGTTCTTTCTTTAGTTTCTCCTGAGGACAGAGAGAGACAAGACAAATCAAAACCGAAATCTCATCTTGTGGGAAGAGCCAAAGAAAGTCCAAGAGCAAGTGAAAGATTGCATCTGCTTTCAAGTTCTTTTACATGACTCTGATGTTTGAGCCAAGAGCTTTGTTGTCTGTTCCCGAGCAGGTGTGAGTGCTGCCTTCCTCTATTCATTGGAATGCCAGGGAATGTGAGCAAGCTGCTTGGATTCTGTAATATTTGTTCTGCCAAAGACAAGACCACTTTTTGGCAACCTCCTATAGATGATCTTCAGGGCTTTTTGTGTACACGTGGTTATACCACCTCTGTCTAAGCGATACAGTGACAGGACAGAGGGTGCTCACCTTTGCTTGGATACTGTTAATTGTGAAATGCCTTAATGTACAGAAGCTATCTGTGGAATTTTCAAAACCTCTCTGAGAAGTTGCTGAGAGATGGCCTTTCTGTTCAGTTATTCACTCTAGGATTGTTTACCTTCAGCACAGATAGAATGAGGCACTATGAATTCTCTGACAGTGAAGACCTTTATTTTGGGCTGCAGAAAAGCTTCTGGGAATTTTTTTATCGATGTAATAGAAAGAACAGGTGAGGACCTGGTTGGTTCATTTTGCAAACGTTGAAAAAAAAATGTAAAAGGAGTTTCTTGTCATCTTTAAAAGATGGTAAACCTGGGTTTGTCTGACCTTTGGCAGGTTTTTCTTGTGACAGGTCTCCAACGTTATGATTGCTTCATCGTTTCTTCCTTTATTTCATAACGTGCTTTCTCACTTTCATTATTTTTCACTGACTTCATTCATCTTAGCAATCAGAAACATATATCTTAAGTTCCTTGAAGTGGATGAATATATTACACTGTATCTTGTCATTTACCCCAAGGTACCAGAAGATGAATGAATTTCTGAACCATTTGGACCATTTGGACTTATAGGAGAGACTGTTCTTAGCTGAGGGAGTGGAAGAGAACCTCAGGAATGAAACTTCATTTTTCTACTCCCTTCTGGCTTTTCACATAAAAGAGGAAAAGACAGGGTGTTCTGCTTTGCCAATTGCACATTTCTAATGAATCTTGACATGCTTCGTGTTAGTTCTTTATAGAAATAAGTCCTGAAGAAAATCTGCATTTCTATGGGACTATTACTGCTAAGGACTGTCCTTCTAGCCCTTGCCCTTGCATGAAGTTCTTTACAAACGTGAAGCAACTAATGAGATTAACTGGGTTGACACATTTCTCAGAATCTTCTCCAGCCTTAAAGCCCTTTTTTTTATTGGACATCCATGCTGCTGGAGTATGGAGCTGCTGCAGACATGAGTTTTACAAAAGCTGAGGTGAACCATCTAGACAGTGATTCTTTACTTAGGATTTTTCCAGTGTATGTTATCGATGTCTCTTCCCCAGAAAAAAATATTCCTTGGTATTTTTCCTTCTATTGTAGGTTCCTGGATCTGAAACGTTTCTGTCATTAAGCCTGTCTTTTCAGAAAACTTCTTTAACTGCAGCCAATTCCTGTAATGAGTGATGTTTTTCCTCTATTTGAGGCCCAGAGCTATCCAGTTAGCTAGAAGTCAGGCAATGAAATGTGTTGCATTATTTGGTGATTAAATGCTAACTGCAAATGTGTCTCAATAGTAGCCGATTGCCCTCTGAAACTCGCAGAGGAACTCAATTCAGCTGCTCAATGCTGCTGTCCTCAGATTATCATCCTGTTAAGGAATTTCAAGGAATAATAACAGTTTTATACACCGGAGATGAGACTTTCAGGCTGTCCTGTTAGAGGCCAGCATGAGGTCAGAATTTTGGCTCTGATAAAGTAGAATTTTTATTCCTTTGATGTTCACTTGAGCAAATCACTGCATTATCTGAACTGTTTTCAAAAGTGCAACTCTAAGACTAGGTGAACCTGCCCGTTTGGTTAATCACATTTTCTCCCTCTAGTTCCCTCCTAGTAGAAAGCAAACTTCTGTAAAGATTTAATTTCACAAGTTTGGGCCTTCACCTAGTATCTAATTCTTTTTCATACCCATTCCTTTTAGTTGCTTCTTTCATCCTAGTGATAATAAAGCTCATAGACTAAATAAAGTGAAGCCTACACCACAGCAAGTTCATGCTCTCATGCACCTTTTAGGTTGGTTATTACTTTGGAATTTTTTTTTCTAGTCTTTTGGAAGGTGCTTTGAGTGGAGTACTTAAAAGACATCGGAGCGGTTTTGAACTCAAGTATTTTCAACAATGCTTCTATCAGTAATAATGCACTCTAAATTGATTCAGCCAACCAGTGTGGATAAAAATGAGTTTTTACACAACATATCGAATACACACTTTGTCTCATTTCAGACTTGGGCTTGATAAAGCATCGCTGGACACACTGCCAATTAAAAATGCCTTATATCACGGTCGTAACTACCTCTTTTCTAACTCGAAGACTTATTTCAACGTAGCAGTGGATGAGAAAGGTCTTTGGATTATATATGCCTCAAGCACTGATGAAAATATAATAGTAGCACATATTAATGAAGAAGCATTTTCAGTCATTCGGCATATCAATACCACATACCCCAAGTCCAAGGCTGGTAATGCATTCATAGCACGTGGCATTATGTATGTTACCGATACTAAGGATATGACAGTAAGTTTTGCTTTTGATTTATTGAAAGAGAAGCAGATTGATGCAAGGTTTAAGTTACGCTCTTCCCAGACTGTTCTTGCTATGCTTTCATATAGTTTAAGAGATAAGAATTTGTATACGTGGGAGAATGGGAGCTTAATGGTTTACCCTGTACATTTTGGCAGATGAATATATTTTAAGATGTCATGTATGGAAGCCCTGTTTGGCTAAATAGATTATTTAAAGCTATAGGATATACACATGGGAGTCTCTTCACTTGCTATGATTTTCTGTTCACCGATGGTGGTTTCTGAGCGTGCACAAAGGGGAAATCAGGTGCCCTTGTATGAAACACACTTCAATTATAGATGCCATTCTCATCTTTTTAAAATAGCTGTTTGATACTGCAGCTGCCACCCAGCACCGACTTGCTTTTGTTTTGTCCCTGCTATTCAGCTGATAATCATATCTAATGTACATTGATTATTCCATGGTCTATTTATAACTTTCAGTTGCAATCATATTCTAGCCAGTCATTATGGTCTAGTATTAAATGTCTAAATAATGAACTGTTGTGTACAAATGCCTTTGTCACTTTCACTTAATAGTTTTCACTGCTTCTTTGTAAGCACTTTTTTTTTTTCTTGACAAAGATATACACCTGTTAAAGATAATGGGGATGAAAATTGTTGTTTAAATAGAAAAAAACCAGAAAGCTTCAAATTTGACAAGTCCAGTGAACTGTAAAAGCAAAATCCAGCCCAAGTACAAGGAAAATGGGAATAATGACATTATTAAACATGGAATATACATGAAATTGTGTTTAGTTATTAATGAAATGTATGTATACATGAAACATACATGTTATACATGAAATGGAGTGTGGGTAGAAAAGTAGCAAGGTATAAAATTTAAGAGAAGATGTAAAATCTACGATTAAAATTGCCTTTCTAACAGTGTTTTGTGTTGCTGCACCCTCTTCCTTACCCCTCACTGCCATGTAAATTATACCCCTATAACTTCCTTATAACTATACTTAATTATATAGTAAGGTATATTTCTAAAAAATTTCCCCCCACATTCATCCATACAAATGAAATGATAAAATGAGTATACTTTTTTTGCTGCCATTCTTATGATGCCTGGAGCAGGAATGCATGTTTTCATCACAGTACTTAGTGATTTAATTTGTTGTTAATCTTAATTCAGAGATTACCCATTCATATTCAGATTTTTAAGAGCAAGAGATGAGAAATAATAGGATTTTTTTAAATTTTAATTTTGTTCTGGTGTTCGACACTTCTGAATTGAACTTTGAAACATAAAACCCTACTGTTGCTTTGTGTAACTGTACTCAAAATCACACTCTCAGGAAACCTTTACCTGAATTTCTCTGATGTCTGTATATATTGGTAAAGTTCACAGAGCTGATCTAAATATCTAGAAGCAAAGTATCACTTGAACTCTGAGCTGCACAGAGCTGTTTGTAATACCAATGTGACATCCAGGTCCCATCAGCTGGGTTAAGGAATGTGGGAATGTCTATGCCTGCAGAACCTTGTCTAGGAAATGTGCTGGAAAAATACCTCTGCTGCAGGTAAGCTTCAGTGTGTGATACAGTGATGCTTTGGCCTGGGCTGCATCCTCTCTTCTCAGCATACTTGCTATTTTCACCAAGGCCAGGATTCAGGCCTTACTAAGGAGAGAGTTGCAGAGGGAAACAAAAAAGCATAACTGATACTTTGAACTTGTATATACAACAGAACTAATATACCAAGAATTCTATCTATACTGATAGAGTGCCAAACTTCACAGCCCAGACCTATGCTAACGTGTATGTGGTCTCCTTTTGACTTTTGTGGGGCGTGGTTTTCTGTTTGTGGTTTGTTTTTTTTCCTCTGGTCAGGTTTGTTGTGGTTTTGTTTACGTGTGTGGTTTGTGTGCGGTTGTGTTGGTGTTGGGGTGGTGCTGGTTTTTTACAAATTGAATTATGGTACTAAAAAAGCAGACCTTTTTGAAGAAAAGAAAATAAGATCAGCAATATACTTGGGCAAATACAGTTCAAGCCAGATGTGACAGTTTCTAGATAAATGTGCCTAACTTAAATCATGTTACATTTCTGAATGTTATTGTTGAACCACTCAGATCAACCTCTTGGAGAAGGAGTGCCAGCAAATTCTACCTCTTCTCAGTGCCAGAACCAGGCTGTGTTTCTCACAGCTGCCTTTGCTGGAGATGAAGAACTGAATTCTCTTAACATTATGCTTTTCTGGGACAGCTGAAAATAAAATACAAACAGCTAATCCTTTTTGTCTCAGCATGGTCTGAGACCAAATTAAAGCTAGCTCAGGCAGTATCCAGTCATTTTACTGGAGTTTTAATTAAATCTATGTAAATATAAGGAAGAGTTCTGGAATGGACTGTTCCATGAAATAAAAGTAATTTATTTAACTTATAAAGGGAAAACTAAACAATGACATTTACTCTTCTTTCTTTGCCTACTTCCCGTATGTCACAGCCTGCAATTTAAAGTCACCTTTGGAGAAAGGTGCTTTTTATTTTAGTATATTTTACAATACAGCACAGACATCAAAATTTTCATTGGAGGAATAAGACAGTTTAACATTTAAATATGCAGACATCCATTCCAGTCTCTTAAGAACATAGTTTTTGTTTACAACAGAAAAATACATCTGACAACAGTAGCTAGTTATATTACAAGCAAACAATATTGAACTCTGCATAGTTTATACAATATATTGTGGTAATAAATTAATTACCAGTTTTATCCACTATTTACTAGCTGGCCACATAAAGCCTGACATTCACCTGAAATGTGGCATTATACGTTCCATTGGTGTTCTCTTAACAGCTTCATTTAATGAAGTATTTTCTGGACAAATGAATTTCAAAACTGAAAGCTGACTAGAGTCATGAATGTCTTCACTACAAACATTTAGTGCTTACAATACATTCCTAACGTAAAGGCAGGTGTCCAATAGAAAACATAGCTGTCAGAAAAAAAGGAAAACAGTGTGCAAATTAAAAAATATCACATTTAAAAGTGTACTGATGTGCAAGTTACAGTATCAACTGTGTATTAATACTAACAGGGGAAAAAATCTGAGCATAAAATGTTATATGTCTCACAGTACATTCTTAATTGCACATGTTCCACAGCATTTGCATCCATTACACTTTCTTGCAAAAATCATATGCACTGAGTACCCTTAATCAAGACTAAACTATTTTACAATGAGTTGTACACATGCTTCAGTTAGTGGGAAAAACTGGAATAAAAATAATCAGAATCACATCAGAAATGCTAACTGACTTGTAGAGCCACAGTGCTTGTTAAGTGACTGATAATTGTCAGAATCTTGACAAGAGACCTACTAAATGCAGCTTGTGGGTTACTGAGCATTAATCCCACCTATGACTGACTGTACTGGGTTTAAATCTTTGCTTTGTTTGTAAAACAATACAGTACATGCATTTCCACGCCAGTGATCCTTATGGCCATACTCAATATATGCCTTGTCTAGAAGCCTTTTTTAATATTTTTTTTACTTAATGCTGCAGTAACTGCTTTGAAAGGACACAGAATGTTTCCTTCCCCCAGTGCTTATCACTGTGGTTTTAACTACTTAAAGGGATGTTATACAAAGCCAGGATTGGTTCACATAACATTACAGAATGTCAAAGATGCCTGAAGGTACATTGAAAGCATTGGGAAGGACCCTCATTTTCAGCGTGCCATCTGCTCCACAGGAGAAGATACGATTGCCTTGCACAGTTTCAATCTGGGTGACACCAGCACCAATATTTCTGAAAATGGACTGCTTAGCATGTTCATTTTTAAACGAATGAATCAAATTATAGCCAGTCAGTCTCCACACCTGTATCAAAAGAATGACAAATGACAAAAGGAGATTAAAATTAGGATTTGTATTTTTTCCCTAATGTTCCAGATTTTTGGCTGTTCTAAACCTTGTTGAGTCAAGATAAAGGGCATTTTTTGTTCTCTGTTAGCAACAATTACTACAAGTAATAGTAGTCTCAACAGTCTTGAGAGGCTCCTGATGAAGCATAAGGCAAGAGAGCACAAGGCTACCTTAACGTGGACCAGCTGGTTACTTGGCAGGGTGAAGCTGCCCTGTGCTACCTGATGAATAAGTAGTGCTCCTCCCAGCTCTGCATCCCCTCCCTGCCATGAAAGCTGCAGAAATGGACAGATTGCATTTTTATCCAAGATGACTACTGTCAGCTTGCCAGCAGCTGGAATGTTTTTCTGCTAAGGAATGGCACAGAGAGTAAGCTGCATAATTCATAAGCATGCAGAGCGGGTAGCACAGCTGCCTGAGCTGGCTGTTGTGTCCTATGTGTTGCAGGAGTCCTCATCAAGACCAGGCCACAAAGTGTGTGGAAGCACAGAAAGTGCCTATTAAGCAGTATGCAGTCCAGCTGAAAGGGAAGAAAGTGTATTCTCCTTCTCTTTACCAAGTTCTCGTATTTCCTAGCTTTAATATTCATGAATAAGCCCTTTAAAACAGGGACTGTATTTCCATTTTGGTTTTTCTGTTTGGTGGTTGTTTTTTTCTAACTATTATGACATCTCAGTAGCTATCTGGGGCTACAACATCAAGAGAAAAAAGCAGAACTTGGTGTTACAGAAACCTTACACAGTGTTGGAGTTAATGAGTGCCTCCTGTATATACGAAGAGAAATATCCAAAGCAAAACTGGGACATTTTTGAAAGAGAAAAATAAAGCTAAGGGTTCAAAATCATGCACTTTGCTTTATCCACTTAAAATTCACACAAGTTTAATTTTCTTTAGTGGAGAAGAAAACCACACTTGCTTTAGAAGGATATTAGTATATTTAAGTTTACAACTCGGAACCTTCAGTACCTTACCTTCATGTTACCTTCGGCTGAGCCTGTAACAAAATAGTCCTCAGAAGGATCCAGGGCAAGAGCCTTAACAGCTGACTCATGTGCTTGGAAAGTGTAAAGGATTTGCCTCTGTCTGATGTCAAAGATGCAGATGTATCCTTTCCTACCTCCAGAAATTAGCAGTTGATGTTTAGGTGCGTACTGAAGTACTGTGGCACCATGATCATGACAGGTGAAGGCTGAAGAACAAAGATGTCAGAATTTAATAGATTTGAAACTAGGTAGCTTTCAATCTTAAAATGTGTTCCTTCTATAAACTGTTATCTGAGTATTTTCTAATTTGATGGATACATTTCTTGATATGGGTAATGTATCAGCTGACAGCTTTTTCCTCTCATAAGAGCTATATAGATCCAATGCACAAGAAAGCATGATGCACAGTCTAATGTTTTTTTTTAGAATACAGGCACATACCAAAATGTAAAAAAAAACCCCAACAAAAACCCCAAACCATAAAATTCACCATATTAAGTTCATTAAGTTCCCGAGTTAATAAGAGTGTAGCTGAACTAAAAAAGTTAACATAAATATGAATTACCTTATAGATATGTATTATTATATTCTAATATCCTGACCTATTTTTCATAAGAGTCCTGATTCAGTTCCTTTTAAATGAGGCTGAACTGTGCAGCCTGCTAGTTTTAAAACATGAATCTCAGAATGCACGTATTGCTGATTCAAATACTGCAGTTGTTTGCAGATTTTTATGACAGTTGAATTTGCTCTTTTAAAAGCCCAGGATATTATATTTGGATTTGTATTGTTCTTCCATAGCACAAGATGACAGAATTTCACTTCAGTTCGTTAACATAAAGATGCAGTTATTGAACTCAGTCAAACAGGCACAAACATCTTTTTAAAACTCCACTCTAAGTGCTGAAAAACAAGGACAGTTGACAGGAGTTACTTCTTCTATTACCTACAGTTGTCTTCCTCTGTGCTTCAGCATTACTGAGAGATACACTAATTAGGTTTAATTTTCACTGCAGTACTTACCATGTATAAGACTGTTACCAGATGAAACCAAAGTGTCCCAGAGGCAAACATTCCTGAGGGGAAAAAAACAACCCCTGTTGTTATAGCCTGTTGCTAAGTGATTCATAGGGTGACATGACTCAGAAAGTGTTCACATTTTGTGTCAAAGCCTAGTAGGTAGAACTCAACAAGGAGCCCTTGACTCTCTGCAGTCATTGGAGAGCATATTCAAAGAGTTAAGAGCTTTAGTTCTTTCTATGCTCTTTCATGCTTCTTAGCAGAAATCTACTTTCTACCTTAAAGATGTATACTAATTCTAGGTTGTACCAATAAATTATAGCTGTTATTTTCAGAGAAAAAGAATTATCTTGCGCTTGCTGAACATATTCCCCCCCCAGCAACAGTATCACATCAAATCAGTTGCATTTGAAATACACCTTGAAAAAAATGGGTTAACTGTTGACCACTTCTCACAAAAACTAAATTTGGGAAACAAGCAACTGAAGGAATGATATTTAAAGAAACTGGCAAGTTCAAGCTGTAACAAAGGTTAGAACACTGCGCCTTAAAATGTCAGCCACATGTTAATGCACAAGAGTTAGCAAGTTAATGGAGCTGAATAGGCAGCTTTGGTGAAATTCTGTATTGTTCCTTTAAACATACCTGTTATCATTGGACTGTCCCGATGTTGCAACAAGACTTGAAGAGGTTATAAATGCAAAGTCACTTGTGGTTTTACTGTGGCACTGCCAACTCTATTAACGCAAACAAAAAAGAAGCAATCTTACCACCTGTAGTCTGCATCAAAAGTTCCTAGCTAGTCTGATATCACCGGTAAGCACAACACATGTGGTCTTTTAAAGGAAGTTTAAAAACGGATGGGCAATGCAATTTGTAACCTCAGAGAATGGAGTAATGGGTTAAAAATCCAGTATAAAATAAAAAGATGCTAAAACAAGTTAACTACAACAAATTCACAATACAGCATCTCACAGTAGCCTGAATTTCAAATTAAACATCGTCTTGATGATTAAGAAGCAGTGAAAAGAATACAAGACTGTATTTTTAGTAAGTCTTGGGGTTGTAAAGTCATTACTGTCAGCTCTGATTTTAAATTTAGTCCAGGGTAATGCTGAAGTAGTATTTGTAATTGCACTGCAGCTTATGGTTATTGTACAGTTTTTCAAAGATGCATCATTGAAACTCTACAGTTGCTGTAGAGAGTTGTTTTGATGAAGTATGCCAATTAAAAAGCAGCAAAATCAAAACTGTCTTAGTGAAACTCTTATGCTTATGGCCTGTCTGAAGTCTCAGATTTAACTTTCCTCTCCAAAAAAGGAAAAAATAAAGTAAAATTCCGTTTACTTACAAGATAGGGCTTAGGATTTGAGGTGGTTTGGTTTACTTGCCAAATACTTAGAAACCCTTCACCATCAGCAACACCGCACTTTAAGGAACAAAAGACATTTATGAGCATAACATACTGGTTACTGGATGTTTGCTTCATGACAGTAAACAGATGACTTCAGGAAAACACCCACGTAAACCACCAAACCACTGCCTGCACGTTAAATATCAACAACAACGACTGTCCGGTACAAAAAGTAGGTTAGAAACCAAATGATTTCAGTACAGATTGTTTAATGATTATTTAACTATTGATGCTCTCCTACATACCTAAGTCTTTTCTGGAAGTGGAGGCTTTTTACATATGGAACCTTATGTTTCAAATCCTACTGTTAAATGCTAAAGCTTACAGAGGCATCATTGCTCCATGACTATACTTGAAAATGCCTAGTGAGGGAAGTTGTATGACAGCATGCCACAAAAGCATGAAAAGAACAATTATGGAAGGACTGTACTAGATCATGAATGGTAAAATGATGTGAGTTTTATTTGTTAACCAAAATGCATAACAATGAATACTGTATATTCTACACTTGTAAGTATTCTACAAAGCATTTTAAGAAATATTTAGAATGGCTTTTTATATTTTCTCCTTTTAGTCAGGTTTCATGAGTCCTGACTGAGTGACCTCCGTGTGAAGCAGTGGGGACAACTAGTACATCTTAACTTCTTTCTTAAAATTGATTCCCATGTGATGTTATGATTGCAATATCTCAAAACAAAATTAGAACACTAAATTAAAAAAAATGTTTAAATGAGATTTTATGCTATCTGAAAATAGTATGCTGTGAGATTCTTTATATTTTCAGCTATTTCTAAGTGGTGACCTTTTCTGTTTTATAGCTATCTTACTGTCATGCCCAATGCCCTTTAATTCACTTTTTATGACTTTTAAATATAATTAAGTTAAATAGTTTGTCAGTAAAATGCAGACCAGACTTGCTAAAATAACGGAATGGGCAATATGAAAAACTGAAGAGGTGGGCATTTCTTTTACCTTCTTTCTCTGTTTCCTGCATCTCATAGACCTCAAACAGTCATTTCTGGCCAAAGTGTATGGCTCTTCTGTACTCTGCTCTCCACTGTACTGGAGCATACTTACAATCTTCAACTAATAGGCTGTATTATAAATATACCTCCTAGGTAATACATTCTGTCAAAACTTTGTCTTGGCCAGAATGCAAAGTGTGAAGCACTTCCTGAAGACCTGTGCCTAGACTGATACAAGTTTGCTTCTACAAAATAAGTAAGCTCAAGATTTTTTTCAAAAAAACGTTTAGTTTAAAAAGGTCACCACATGGGAACACAGATTTCAGAATAGGGAGAACAAAAAGTCTGAAAACATATGGCAAATAGGATAGCAGTGTGAAGCTGACAAGAGAAAGGAGAGTAAGAGTCAGCATTTATTACGAAGCTTCTGTATGCAGCCAGAAAGAATGATATGATACTGTTTATACATCCATCTAGAATGTCTTCACAGTTCGTATGTCACCAGTTAAAAATGTTTGAGGTCACAACACCAAAAAATGTTCCTTATAAAAAAAAAGAAAAAAGAAAAATCCTAAATGTTGTACTTACCTTATTGCCCTGGGAATTAAAATACATCCTTGTAACCCTGGCATTCCCAGCCTGCCGGAAGCATACCAACTGCTGTGGCCTAGTCCACTCAAACATTCGAACGCTACCATCTTGTGCTCCTGTAAGATCTAGGGTTAAACAATAGATTTCCATTAAGAGTACAGCATTTTATAGAAAATTATCTACTCTATACTAGTAAATGTGATTCACTTACAATACTGATGGACTGGATGCGAAGCCATTCTCTTGACATTATTCAGATTTCTTTTAATAAGCTTTATATGAAACAAATAAAAATTAAGACAATTTAGAAAAGAGACAGAAACACTTTTCAGTTTTGTTTATACTACTATATGTTGAGTATAGTAGTATATAATACAGTTGAGTCCCCCACTTAAGAAAAGCCTGTTAAGCTGGTATTATTTGCATCTCATTGTGTTTAGTTGCATTAATTAAAGCCCATTTATGACAGGGTTTTTTAATCCATGAAAGTTCAAATAGTATTAACTTCTATCATACAAAGCATGTAAACACACGCTAATGTCCATGCTTTTGATATTAGTCTCAATGCCAGAATTTCAAGTATGGGATTGTTCTGGTTTTGGTTGGCTTATTTGTTTAGTTTTGTCCTCAGAAACTCCAGGTACTCCTCAAAGTTCCCATAAGAAAGAGAAGAAACCTAATTGCCACATTATTTTCTATGTCACAACAGCTCTATACCACAATATATAAGCAAATGTTTAGCTTGGCCTTCTTTTTGGCCAGGTCTTGGTCATCGTAGGCCTTTTATGTCAATATGGAATTAACAGCATGACAACTAATGCACACTAGGTCTCTCTACCAAATAGCACACTAAAAGAAGTAAACGTGAGCTGCACGCAACAGAAGTACTTACCACACCAGCTCCAGTGCTCGTTTGACCGCTGCCTAACCATGGCATAGATGAAGATGGTTGTATCTGATTCACTCCAAAAGATGGTGCAGTTGACTGAGTCAGTGTTGTGGTAGAACCACGAAAGTCAATATCATCAGAACTGTAAAAGAACAGCAGTGTTCTGCTTTAAACAAACGTTTCTTGTCCATCAATGCTGTTTGCTATTGTCAAGAGCCCAATGGCAGTGGGTAGAGGAAGTGATTATAATGAGATTATAAACTGATAATTCCTGCACTTACATTGTACAAATGGCAAACCATGTGCTCCACAGCTATTGGTGTTTAACCTCAACAGGTGTTCCTAGCTGTGGTAGGCTGATGTTGAGAATATCAGCTCTCTTGAGAAGAAACTACCTACTCTGCGCAATGGAACGTGGTACAGATGAGTGCTTGCTGCAGCTGATGCCTTCACTGTTCTCAGGATAGTAATGGAGGAGACAACAACTTCCACAATTAGCCTCAACACTGCAATGATCCAACTGCAGTGTTTCTAAGGTACAACTTTCTTTATTAGCTTATGCACCATGTGATTTCACTTCACTGTGCAGCGCAAACATGCCCAAACCCCTCAAAATCTTACTCTCTCCATGTCTAAAACAAAGACAGTGATTATGCTTTTGCCTCCCCTCACTCATTTTTAAGGCAAACAGAAACCTACTGAAGAAGAAGAGTAATTAACTTTGTTTTCTATAATCCACTTGTGCTTACACAGGTATTATATATACAGCCTCACGGTAAAACAATAACCTTAATATAACCATAAAGAAACAATCCTACCTTTTAGATTCTCTGTCATATTCTTCCCCAATCCATATAAATGACTGAGCAGCCAGTAGAGCTGAAATATCAAGTTCTTGAACATCGTGTGTAGATGCCAAAACAATTTCATTGCTGTTTGCCTGTGCAGCACAAACAGAAAATTTATATTCATTACAGTTAAGATCTTCTTATTACACTTACTGTAGTATTTGAGGCTTACCTTATTAACTGCAAATGCCATTATCATATCTGATTCTTTGTGAATGATTTTTGCTTTTCCTCCAGGGTAGCCAAGATCTGCTTCAACCTACAAAACATAACAAATTTCAATTAGCACAAATATTCATTCTGTAGTGGTACATTCAGGCTGCAAAATCCGTACAAAATTCATGCAAGAAAAGTTCAGTGGCCTCAGCATTGTTTAGGAAGCTAAACTTTAGACTCCTCATACTCTTTGGTGTTCTAGAAGCCAGACGTTATATTTGAATGTAAGAAACTCAAAGTTGTGTGTGCAACACTATTTACAAGGTGTTCACTCATCCCAATTATCAGGACATCCAAAGTTAATTCACTGATTAAAAGCCTGCCACATAGAACATATAGCTTGTTAGTCACATTAGAGAAAGAAAAGCCAGTTCCACAGAACTTTTAAGAATGTGCTAGAGGTTTGGGAGAAGGGATACTACCTTGGTTTTGTGATCTTCTGCTACGCAGTTTTGTTTGACCTGCTCCACACGATCTTCTACAGACTATATAACATCACACAGTCACAAACACAAAACACATGCACAAACAAATATAAAAAAAGAATGAAACATTCCAAACTAGATTTTAAAGGCCACCCTGTCAGTAAATGATGACAAATGTATTTTTAGCTTTTTATAAAAGGCACAGAAACTAAGACAGGAATCTAAACAAACTCACTTAAAATGTAATGCCTCCTAGATGAACACAAAATGTATGATATAGTCAATAAATGGAGGAGTAATACACGCACAAACTCCATACTTACAGGAATTCTTAAAGATATTAAACAGTATACTTATTTCCCAGGGTACTTATGTGTTGGTTTAAATTTCCAGTTAGAACTCATTACAGTTGTAACTGGTACAATTCGTAATGCCCCATATTATATATTACTATATAATATTACATTTATATGTATATATTACTCATGCATATATACATATACACAAATTAGTAGTTCATTTAAATTTCTTTCTCAATATGACACAAAATTATAGGAATATTCAAATTTATTTACTTATTAGCACTATTGTAAATGTTCTGTATCTTTATTGGGACAATATTCAAATACATAAAGGTTAGGTGAAATATGTCTTGTCTAAAAATATTCGGTTCAGTTTATATTTCAATAAACAACATGACAGCCATGTTGATTAAATAAATCAAAACACTGTTAAATGAAACAAAGGAAATTCAAATGCCACCAAAAAAATGGAAAGAAAAAAGAAAAGATATACTGAAGAGACTGAGGAACAGTTATAATTGAGATTTCTTTGAAAAAAAAGTTACGTCCTTCGTTTACCTCACTCTTCTTTCTCTTCTTTGTGAATATATATCTTATGAAAGTCTCCTGAAGAAGTTCTTGCTTCACAAGAAAATGCCAGAGCCTTTTTGCTGGAAGAGCTGAATAATCCTTTGATCTGGGTAAAACAGAGTGGGGGGCAGAGGGGTGAACAAAGGGAGAAAGTTGCATTGTAATTAAAGGTGGGCAAAATAAATACATCTAAAGAAAGGCTCCGAATGACTTCAGATGAAATTCTAAAAAAACTCCAAATATCTAAATTTTAAGCTTTAATTTGTTCAAGGCTGGTATCAAGAGATATGTTTTCTTGCAATTTTTTAAAATCCACAGTATGTTACTAACTTCCAGGTACTGCAGTTGAATCTGTTGCATTTATGTCTCTACTAAAACTGCTTTTATGTTGGAATTATGCTGGCCCTACAGTATTTCCTTAAGTGTTCGCATTTCTTTCAATATTCAAAAGAATACACCAATATTTAGTTCATATATGGTTTGTGATCTGCATTTAAAGATACCTGCAAGCATGACAGTGGTCTAAACACAGGGGGATTGGCTTTACAAGGACTTTACTACAGCTTCCTTTCTCTCCTCCTCCTGACATCCGTCTGCATTATGTAACTCTCTTCTTTTGTTGCTGAGGTAGGGTGGGAAACAGCTGCTACTGGAGAAATAGTAAAAGAGGTTGCATAGGATCTTCCCAGCAGCAGCTATTGCCCTTGACTCGTCCTCCAAGCTCTGCTCTTTGCTTATTTTCTTTCCTTGCTGCACTTGTGAAAGATGCAGCAAAGTAAGTAAAGGCTGCTTCAGGAGACAGCTTCCTAAGAAGGAACAAAGGGACACGGGAAAATGTTTTCTGTAAAGCATTGGCTAGAACTAAGATCTGGCCAACCTTCATTTGGCTGTTTAACTTTAGATGGAAATACTTTTATTTCTACTGTCAAACACTGTGGTTCTGCAAGTTAAAAATACTTACTTGAATGGTGTGTTTTCAGGTTCAATCATTGCTTTATTGCGGAGAATAGCTGGCCCTGCACCTACACCAGGGTCACTAGGGTAAGTATTGATGTAGTTTGGTGGAGGGCCTTCAAACTGGTCCATTCTGTCTTGAAGAATCTGTTCCCAGTGTTCCAAATTTTTTATTACAGCAATGCCCAATGGTGATGTTACAGGCAGATCTAAACAGAAATATAAATGAAGTAAGGCTTACAGAAAACATAATTTAGGTTGTAGTGTGTATAAAAACCCCACAGAATAATACAACAATCAAAAAATTAAAATTAAAATACTGAAATGTACTTGTTGGCAATTGGAAAAAATAATGAATTAGACTATATAAATATAAATATTAAAATTAAAAAGGAATTTGTGATAG
>WTSP01015113.1:28422-40662 GCA_025331215.1 Actenoides lindsayi | reverse complement strand
AATATTAAAATTAAAAAGTAATGTGTGATAGAAAAACATTTATAAATAAAACTAAAACACAGAGCAGAATTTAACATACCAGTGAATTCCAGACCAGCAATGGGAAAGAAGTTCTTAACATTGTACAGAACTAATTTTACCATTGTCAGATGCAGAAGAGCCCAGCTGTATAAAAAGAATAGTTTTAGTTGTGTTAAAACAATATTAACACAGAATATTCTGCAGAATATTTCTCTCCTTTTACCAAATACACAGATTAGAAACCCAGTGTAGATGGTTCACTGAAGTTTACCAACTACACAGAGAAAGCTATTTATATATGAAGTATGCAACATGGGTGCCACTGAGGGCACCTAGCTGCAACAGTTAGTATCCCCTTCTCTCTTTTACAAATCCCAGGTTATTGTACTCTTCCACCAGATAAGGGTGTGCACATGTGAGCCTCTGTAAGACAGAATTGAGTACAAGCCCCATGAAACATCTCCCAGAATTCTCCAGGAAATCACGAAGAATACAGGCAAGATATTACTTGAGTTTGGCTTTCATGGCAGAAGCTTTCACACTGAAAAAGTCTCACAAATATTAAAGATACAAGTCATATACAGTATAGCTGTAAGGACTAAGGAGAGACTTGAAGAACACAAAAAAGCTATCCTTTTTTCTCCATTAAAATGCTGAGGTCATCAATTTATTTAATTTTATCTTGCAATGTTTAAGTGTTCTAATTAATCTGCTCCTCATTCAAATACTAAAAATAATGCTTGAATCAGTAGTCTAAAACATAATTCTAGAGCTGGCATTGTGATACCCCATGTTCCTTGTGTTTTAAAAATGAAGATAGGTGGGTTTTTTGATCTGTTTTTCCCCCTCCCCCAAAATGTAAACCACACAGCTTCCATTTCCTAATCCTGGTTTTTAGACAAGTAAATGGGGAACTGTTACTGTGATGAGAATTTGTCACTTCTGTAATCCCACTGCCACACATAAATCTATCTACAGTACTAAAATTATGTGACTTAAATTGGATGGTGCAGAGGTCTTGTATTTTCTTTAATTTGGAAGCAAAGGTAAGCACATGACATAATTATTCTAAAATTTCTGCTAACCTGTAAGAATTGGCATCTTTGTGTTCCTGGATCTGTACATCAGAGAGGAACGCATCATCCTCTTCCTCATCACTGTGAATGCTTTCATCAGAATCATATATAACACCACTGTCTGATAAAGGAAGAAATGGCTGCAATGGAAAATAAGTCTGCTATAAAAGCAATTTTCTGATTTTTTAACTATAATAAGAGTTAAATATTTTCACTGTCAGAGTTTAAATGACGACAACCTATAAATGAGTTTCCCTTAAACATAAACAAGTAGCAAGGGGAAAAGTGTAAATCTCTATTATTAGCAAGAGACATATTTGGAAAGTAATAGACTTTTATTATGAGGATAATATTCTGCACCTTTCTATGAAAACCACTCAAAAATTTTCATATTATTTTTGACCTTTAAAACTCAGAGAAAAAATATGCTTTTATGAACTGTCACTTATATTTTTCCATTTTTATTACCTTTGCCATAAAATAGTCCCACATGCTGAGTTCTGGAGGGATAAACTTTTCTTTGTAAGAAGGTCTTTCTGCAGGTACAGGTGGTGGCACAGTGCTATCTTTTACTGGTCTTCCTGGCACTAGCATTCTCATATTAAACCGACGGCGATGTTTATCCATTTCTTCTGATGGAAGAGGTGGTGCTAAATTCAGGTCATTTAAAAAACTGATATTAATACTGTATATTTAGAAATAGCTGTATTTTATAATTGAAATAACTAAAACCATTGTTATTGATACTAATTTCTATGGATTCAGAAATCAAAGCCAGACTAAATAAAGTAAGGGTAATCATACAAGAAGTCTAGTTATTAAAAATTCAGTAACTGTGTCATTTATACATTGGATCTATAATGAAAAACACATTTTAGTATCTGGATTAAGTTCTCAGGAAATGCAGCTTTTAAGTAAAAAGCATTTAGCTGAAAAATTTCTCAAAGAAATTAAGAAATTCTGTTGAGAAATAAAATACATAAAATTTCACTAAACTGTAAACTGCACAAGTAGCAGTAGTTATGCCAAATATAAGCCAAGGAACTCTTAAGTTGGCAAATAAAATTTATATAGAGAGAGGCTTTTTGACAACTAAAGCCCATTTTACAGTGTTATGAATTAAAATGACTTAATAGTCATAAAAAATATTAATGTGGAATTTGTTTTTCAAAGTGTTATTGGCCAGGCAACATTGAAGATCACACTTACTTTATTACAAAGGAGCTAGATATTTATTATTAAAAAAAAAAAAAAAAGCCACTACTAACATTCACCTACACTGCAAGGTTTTACAAACCTTGGTTACCATCCTCTGAAACATCAGAAGCTGTAGCAGCTTGTAGGTTGAAGGAAAACAGAATACATCTCACATGAAGGCATGACTTTATGTAAGTTATTCATATTAACATCTTGTGAAAATAACTGCCCTAAATGAGTTTAAGTTATTCCATGAAAGACAAGTATCTGTTGTGCATAGTTATAATGGTGCATTACCTTATTACTGTTTTGTTTTATATTGAACACCTAATTTTTGCATAACTTCCAAGCCTATTGTTGTTTTGAAAGTCTGAGACATTATTTTTCAGTATTGTTGGAGTGTGAAGTCCATGACAAATGCTTGTGTTTGCTTTTGTCACTAGAGCCTGAATTCAGTCTCCAATTTTGCTTTTCCTTGTGCAGTACATTAAGACATGCTCATCTGTCTTTGCAAAGTTCCTTGTTTTAGTTGGAGCTTACATATGCATGAACTATTTTTTTGATAGATGAAGCTGGTATTTCTTCTCTCAAGGTGAAATATCTTGCAATCGAAATTAGTTTTAGAAATACATTTTCCAAGTTACTGCGGTCATTAAACAATAACACTCATCTCATACGTAGAAAAAAAATAGGTGTATATAAACCAACTGTTTTTTCACTTGAAAATAATGAATGAAAGTCCTGCAAAGTGTTATAGGTAAGCATCTAATAGTAATATTAGTAATAGAATAACTGTACTGGTTTCATGGCAAATTCAAAACGTGCTGGGTATCACTACCAGGGACAACTGAAAGACTAATACTTTTTCCTGCTTTTTAATTAATATAACAGTTTTCTTGCCAGTAGATACTTAAATTCTGATTGCTTGATTTTTATCTTTACAAGGAAGGAAATCTCTCCTACTAGGTTACTAAAAGACATAAAATGCAAATCATTAGTATGACCTTTAGAGAATAAAGTACCTGGAATATTTTCTGACTGCCTTCGAGGCTTTACAAGAAGTTTCACTCCACCACCAAAAACAGCAGCCCACATTCTACTGTTCAAAGGATGGGCTGCTAGTCGAAACAGCTCATTACATGAATTGGTTGCAAGGGCATGTATAAGGAGGCTCAGGTAGACAGCAATAACAGCTTCACAAAGTAAGATGTTTAACTTTGGTTGATCTTCATCCTGAGCTGAACTTAAGAGATTTATAAGTGAACTCACACCTGCAAAGAGAAAAGAGGAAAAGTTCTACATTAAATGAGTAAGAGTATAAATGGAAAAAGAGGAAATGTTTCACCTCTACATTTTCTGTTAAACATACACTAACAGCTATGTCATACTTTTATGCAGATGAAAGATACTATTAATAATATTTTTTTTTTAAATCATAAGAGATCAAATTTTTAAAAAGTAGTCATATGTCTGGGATATCTGCCCTCTGCAAATGCTGTGTACAGTTCAGCTTGCCTATGGAATTCCTGCACTGTTTCCATATGCTCTTTCATTGGGAGTTGTTTAGAAAGCTATACCAAATAAAGCACAGATGTAAGACAGCAGGAACAGCTGTAAGAAATAGCTTTGCTAGGGGTGAGGCAGACTGGAGGAAAACATTTTAGGATGACAAATTATAAGCTTATTAAGTTTATCCTAAAGATCATGGTCTCTTCATAAAGCAAGATGTTTACCATACAGAAAGTTTACTTTTATTTGTTTTGATAAGTAAAAGAGTTAAAAGCTTTTATTAATTTGAGAATGAAATCAGAAACTTATCCATCATTGACCATCATTTCATCCATCACATCACAGGACAATTAAATAATTTGGAAATATGGAGGTGATCCAGTGGTGCTAAAAGTAACCTTATTTTTGTCTCACCAGGCCACTGAGCAGGAGATGAGTTTGGAGTTGCATGCTCTTCAATACTTTCCGTCCTGAGTCTACGTCGATCGCTCAAAAGCAGTCCTTGATAAACCATCCCTGTAAACTGATTTGCTTCTGTTTGACTGCTGAACAGAAATTAATTTATTTTTTTTATGAGAAAGGATTTTAGAGTATTTTTGTGATATAGTGTATATATACATGGTTCTCATATTAATCAGAAAATGCAACATATAAAATTCTATAGGACTAAGTCAAGAATTTTGTAACTTCACAGTATACTGACTGCATTTTTTGTTAAAACTCGCAATGGTTTCATGTGGTATATTACCAACTTTAGTAGGTTATGTTAGGCTCAAATGTTCCCCTTGCACCCCTATTTAGCAATGAATGTGCTGTGGAAAACATCATTCAGTTATTTTTCAGAAGCATTCCAAGTGAGTGACGTGTGATTTTCCTACTTATTGGAAAACATCAGAATAATTGGTGTTATTTTATCAATGTAAAACTGATCTGGCACATCAAAGCTACCAATGTGTAAACCATATAAATATCTACACCCTTACACAGATATTTGATCTCCTTTTTAGGCACGTGCCTGAAGAATTTCCATGTTTGGATACACAGAGTATACTCCAAAGGTAGGACTGTAAGAATACTTCTGTTTTTACCTGTAGCTGTGGCTGTCACATAGTGCTTGATAAATAGATGCAGAAAGTGAAGCTGCTAAAGAATGAAGCGTGTAGACCTAAAATAAAAAGAGCCAATAAGCTATATATAAAGTTTTATATAAAAGGTGACTAAATTATAACTCTTTCTAAACACCATTGGAAATGTGTTATGCAGGAACGCCTTGGTTCTAAACCAAGTGCAGGAAATAGTAACTGGATATTACTTTAAATTTACAATACAGTACTTTGACAATGACAACTGTTCAAGATCATTTAATTGCAGTCAAAGCCATCTAATATTATGTCAAGTTAATTAACTTTATTCTAATATAGAAGTATCACAATGAATGAGTATACTGAAGAAGTGATAAGTATGTCCTGTTACGATAAACTCGACAGAATTTTGATTTGATTCCTGGAAGCCATATTACATAACATTGCAGTTCAATGCAGTAGTAGGTGCTCAATATGCATAAAATACAAAAGTTTGTGTAATCATTGCATGATTATCTATAATCTCATTTTTACCTCAGTTATGTGCTTATATATTTTCAGAAGTCTTCAGGAGTAACAAGAATAATACTCCATATTGCCTCACAGTGCAACAGAAAGACTCCAGTTCTTAAGCAGAAGAAATGCAAGGATTTCTTGAAAGTCTGATGAAATCCACGGTACAAGGAAAACGGTACTGTCAAACTGTTAATACTGTAAACTTTTTTAAACCCACTCTATGTTAATTTCTATCATTTCCTACCAGCTTTCCATTTAACTAAATACTAGGCATTGGAATAAAGCTGCAAATCATCTAAATAGTTGTTTTGCAGTCAGGAGGCACCAGCTCTTATTTCTGAATTTTCTTTTTGAAGAAAATGTGTGAGAAGTATGAGTTTTTAGATCAAGAAAGGTGCGTGCTGTAGCATAGTTCAAGATGGGAGAAGAGCCAACTGATACAGGAAGGAAAGAGATGTAAATGAGCTTGGATTACAGTTCTGGAAACTTAATAGCCTTGCAGTGGGATAACACAGTTTCCTACTTTTTCCCTAGTTTCATTTAGTCAATAAAAATTCAAATTAATTTAATGAATATAAATAGTGACCTAGACGTACAAAATAATGACTTAGCTTTTTACTAATTAACTATGACATAGTCTTAGGCTCTTCAGCTTTTTTCCCTCTTCTATTTACTGAAACTAAACATAATTTATTCACTCATGAGTATGGAGTCAGATAAAGTAATTCACCACAATTCCTTAAAAACAGTAAACTAGAGGAATTTCATGCTAGAGTAAGGTTTACAGCATCTATTAATAGAAGGTTATAACATAAGTTACAGCCTTCCAGATCTAATGTCATTAATCTCCCTAGAGGATTTGACCAGAATGATTACTACTTAACTTACATGATCATGTTGTTTTAAGAGCCATGTGGACTGGGATTCAGACATGTCATTGAGCAGTTAGTTAGCATTTTCAGTTCCCCAAAGTGAAGGGAGGTCAGTATTGGGAAAGGGTAAGTGTTGAAAACTAACTCAAACACCACATTTTACTTTTTGTGTGCTCACTCCCCATTTTAGAAAAACATCATTTGGCATCCCCTGAAAGCTTTTCATTACCTTGACATCTTCAACATTAGGATGTGGTGGTGACTTCATCTGCACAATTGTGTAAAGAATATCATGGATGTGGTTGTTTAAATACAGCACAGGATTAGCTATCACAGTTTTTGTGGATGCTATACTTGCAGAAAGCAACGGTAGTGTTGTAGGTAATGGAAGTGGAGACTGAAGTTGTTTTACAGTAGTTTCCTGTTTAAAAGAAAAGACTGTATTGAAAATTATTGATTTGATTAAAAAAAAGTAAAAAAAAGTAAAATGTAACATTTACACCATATATGTTTTTTTCCAGGGTTATTTATCCCCTTCCACTGCTGTCTACTCAGTACAAACAAGATGTTACTGTGACTGATGTCACAAGTAAGTTCTTTCTTACTATGATAACGTGGAGCAGACCTGATAGCTAAGTCTGCTAGAACACTTCTTCATTTAGTGCAGGAAGAGTGTTTTTATGTAGTTCATTAGGAAGAAGTGTTGGAAGTGTACTTGCAGTAGCAATAAGCTACTGCAGCATAAGTTGACATACTCAATACTTACTGGTCTGAGTTTAATAACAAAAGTAAAATTTGCACTAATCTGAGTTTCTCAAGTAGAAAAAAATTTTTTAAAAAAAGTATATGTTATTTTAAAAAGTATATGCTACTAAGCCTAGTACCACCAAAACAGTTGTCTACTCCTATTTGAAATGTGAGAAAACTGGAACTAAAGTTAAATGATTTGCCCATTATCAGATTATCTGCTATACCTGAGGTTAGTCATTAACTTTAACTTGAAAATATCTCTTTTTGTATGAAATAATAACAGAAAATGCCATAAAACAGTAAAAGGGAGCACTACGCTGTCTGACTTTGCAGCATTTGTTGAGCCTTGCAGCTAAAATCCCATTCCTTATAGCTCCCATGGCTGATTTGCAGAGGTGTATGGAATGGCATTTTGTCATATTTCAGCAGTTTTGAATTTAATTTATTATACAGGTACCCAGAATATTGTGATCTAAATTATAATTTCATTGGAATACACATATAATGCTGCAGCTATAATGTAAACAGCAACATTTATATTCCATAATTAGATGTAGCTTAACCCTCAGTGTCATATAATGGATTCTTAAGAATCAAATAATCAGGATGCGGAAAAAAGCACAATTAAATTCCAAGAATTAAACTGATCGTGATCATTAGAGTTGCAGAACATAAGCAGCATCACTCTAGACACAAACTTAAGCATCTGACAAAACTGACAGTCCAGAACTGTTCACACTTGTGAATTGAAATTATTTGAATTTATTTTTACCTGCTGTGACTCTTGCAGCAAAAACTTCAGCTCCATTCTTACAGATGCTAAACCACCACCTTGTGCCCCGTGAAGACTACAGTAACTTAGAAAAACTCTTAGAAGAGCTTGGTTCTTCTGTAGCCACCACTTTCTCCTTTCAGCATGTTCTCGTTTTGCTTGTAACCTGCGTCTTTCTATCTGGTGCCGTTCATAGGAACCAATGTCTGGTTTATCCATCATATCGTCGTGATCAAGTAGATCCCCATTTACTTTGGTGTATGCTTTACAACAGTCTTTGCCCTCTGTGTCATGGTTGCATATCTCATGCATAGCAGCAATCTCTTTTTCAAGCCAGTTGTACAGCTGAAATCTGAGCTTTCCTCCATCTACTTCATAACCTGTAGCCAAAGTCCTCAGTTCAGTCATAAGGATCTTCAAACAGGCTCTGAACTTGAGCTGTTCAGCAATAACATCAACCTCAGTGTCTCCTGCATCAGAAATCTCCCCATGTGGTGTTTCTGAGATTCTCTCATCGTCATCTCTGCTCTTGGAATCAGATTTTGAGGTTTTCATCATTATACCAACATCCTTGTCCTCTTCGTCTGACCCATTTTTATCTTCACCCCAATCAAGAGTAAGGGGCTCGTCATCAAATTTTACTGCTGGTTGACTCCAGTCAAATTGTGCTGAAGATTCAACAGCATTCTCCAAAGCAACAGCAGTTGAAATTGGCTTTGACCAGTCTATATCACCACCTCCAGCACCATCCCTCAGGGCTCTGGAATCTGAAATGCCAGCCTGTACTGGAAGACTATGTGAATCTTGCTCTTCAGCTACTGTAGACTTCTTTCTTACTTTAGGAATTTTGGAAAGGACTTCAAGAGCTAGCACAGGGCAGCCAACTTTGAAATGAGCATTTGCAGTAGTGAAGAATAATTTTCTTTCTATAAGGTTAATTTTGTCAACAAAGCTTTTCTCAGTTTTCAGACCTAAGGTGGCCAAAGTCCCTTCTGGTGAGCTGAAGTACCTTCGGATGAGCAAAGGGTGGGTCCGAAGATAATTGTAAAAACTGAATACCACAGGATTGCATGACTTGACAATAACTAGGGAATTAAACAGATAGGACATCTATTGACAATGGCTTTAAAATGGTATTATTCTATTTTGCAGTATTTCCTGTGTTACAGAGACTTGTCAAAACACAAAAACAAAGACAGTTTTGGGTCTAGTTGCGAAAACCAAATGAAAGAAACACTTATTCCCCACAAAAAGATTAAAGATATGAGCTAGATGAGTAGAAAGATACTGAATTCTCTCATCGGCTTTGTTGTAATATTGCACTCAGCTAAGCCTAAAGGAAGCTTAGATGATCAGCCAGGTAGAGCTTTCCCCAAAGGAGGGAATATGCCACAGAAACCTATGGTAGCCACCTGACACTTAACATTAACCTCAGAAGAGTCAGGATAGGAAATCCTGGTAGAACACTGCTCATTTCTAGAAAAAAGAATGAGAATTGAAGTCCATTGGAATAGAGGCTAGCTGGCATTCAGAAGTAGAGAGGTACTGTGGGGCAGTACCAAACAAGGCCTTCCTGAGCTTATCTGACAGCAGAATTAAGTTTGGTATGGGCGGGTTGGAAAGAAGTCCTTGGGAAAAAAAATGGAAATTTATTTATTTGTTTTGTTTGCTTATTTTAGGAAGTAGAAATTGTGTGGGTCAGTACCTAAGGCTGTTTATTTCAGTAAAATGGCATTTCAGAAGGGACTGCATACATGCACAGGAAGTATTTCTCCTTCTCTACTTTGCCTTAATAAGTTTGTCCTACCAGACTAATGTTTTTCCCTTACCTGGGTTTTCATCATCGTCTTTGGGTGTTTGTTCCAACAACGTGTCCAGGGCTCTAGTGTAATCTTTCATTATCCAGTATGCAATGCTCCTCAGAAATGGGTCAGAATGCAATTTCGTGCAGCTGAACCCAGCGCCATCCTTACGGCAACCCAAAATCTTTTCATAAAGAATGGAGGTGTATGTCATAGAGTTTTCAAACTCTGACTCGTATAAACGAGCAATAACCATAGCCAACTGGATGTCTTCCATTTTCTCAAGGCATACCTATGATAAGAAGTGGGGAAAAGGTTGCTTTATGAGGGAAAGGTAGTTCTTTAACAGTGAAGCAAATAGCAGTCTATCTTTACAGGACAGATAATTTTTTTCTCATCATATCTAAAGCACACATTCATCTTGTGGTCTGGATGATCAGGTAATGAGGTGGATTGGGAACTGGTTGAAGGAAAGAAGCCAGAGAGCTGTGGTCAATTGGATGGAGTCTAGCTGGAGGCCTGTAACTAGTGAGGTCCCACAGGGGTCAGTGCTGGGACCAGTTCTGTTCAACATACTCATCAATGACCTGGATGAGGGCACAGAGTGCACAGTCAGCAAGTTTGCTGATGACACCATACTGGGAGGAGTGGCTGACACACCAGCAGACTGTGCTGCCATCCAGTGAGACTTGGACAGGCTGGAGGGCTGGGCAGGAAGAAATTTAATGAACTTCAACAAGGGCAAGCGTAGAGTCTTGCATTTGGGAAAGAACAACCCCAGGCATCAGTATAGGCTGGGGACTGACCTGTTGGAAGGGAGCGAAGGGGAAAAGGATCTGGGAGTCCTAATTTGATGGGAGGCTGACCATGAGCCAGCAATGTGGTCTTGTGGCCAAGAGGGCCAACGCCATTCTGGGGTATTAAAAGCGGTGTGGCTAGTAGGTCGAGAGAGGTTCTCCTGCCCCTCTACTCTGCCCTGGTAAGGTCACATCTGGAGTACTGTGTCCAGTTCTGGGCCCCCCAGTTCAAGAGGGACATAGAATTGCTTAAGAGTCCAGCGCAGAGCTACAAAGATGATTAAAGGAGTGGAGCATCACTCTTATGAAGAAAGACTGGGGGAGCTGGGGCTCTTTAGCTTGGAGAAAAGGAGACTGAGGGGTGACCTCATCAATGTTTATCAATATATAAAGGGTGAGTGCCAGGAGGATGGAGCCAGGCTCTTCTCAGTGATGCCTGATGATAGGACAAGGGGCAATGGGTGGAAGCTGAGGCATAGGAATTTTCATGCAAACATGAGGAGGAATTTTTTCACTGTGAGGGTGACAGAGCCTGGAACAGGCTGCCCAGGGGGGCTGTGGAGTCTCCTTCTCTGAAGACATTCCAAACCCTTCTGGATGTGTTCCTGTGTGACCTGGTCTAGGTGATCCTGCTCTGGCAGGGAGGTTGGACTAGATGATCTTTCGAGGTCCCTTCCAGTCCCTGACATTCTGTGATTCTATGATCTTTAGGACAAAAAAGTAAGTGACATAACTAACATATTTTCCTCCACGTTTGAAAAGAGGTGTATTTTCTTCTAGTTCGGGAATTCTGATCTACATAGCAATACATCAGCGTGTCAAAAATTAATATGACAGAAGTAAAGATAAAGATGTTTGCTTTTATTCTACCTAGTAGAATAAAGATAACTTCCAACTTTAATACTAATAAATATTCTTCACACTGTCTTACCTGCAGAATTACATCTCTGAGGAAAATTCTGTATGCTTTCATATACTGCATATAAATAGGCAAGGTAACTGAAAGTTCTCTGATTCCCTTTGTCTCCTGAGAGATACTGCTTATGTTATGATCCTTCTTACAACTCTCACCTCCCTGTGTCTCTCTGTGGCAGACAACATCACAGCACCGCTAAAAAGGGATTGTAGGGCTGTTTTCAAAGAGAACTCTGACTTCTTTTTTTTTTACTTTATGTTGTAACAGTAGGTCATGCGAAATAGCTGGAGGCTGAACAGAGTGCTACAACTTAACTATGCTGATCAAACAAAGCTTTGCCAGAAGGGTCATGACTTGTATTCCCAAGACTGCTTCCACTGAGGACTGATGTATCTGAAAAATTCTTTTGGCCTTCAGATCAGCTTCCAAGCTGCTTTTCACAGTGGTGGGGAGGTAAATGGTATGTCTGCAGAGCACAAGGCGTCACATGTGGCTATACCATGCTATTTGCAGCCACAATTTGTGAAAACACCAGCAGAACAGCTTGTAAGAATGCAGTTACATTGAATCATAGATTATAGAATGGTAGTGGTTGGAAGGGGTCATCAAGTTCACACACCCCTCCTCCCCCCGCTAGAGCAAGATCATCCAGGACAGGCCACACAGGAACAGATCCAAGTGGGTGTTGAAAGTCTCTAGAGAAGGTGACTCCATAGCCTCTCTGGGCAGCCTGTGCCAGAGCTCTGTCACCCTCACAGTAAAGAGGTTATTCCTCATGCTGAGCTGGAACTTTCTATGTTTCACCTTGCTACCGTTACTTCTCGTCCTATCACAGGGCACAACTGAAAGGAGCCTGGCCCCTTCTACTTGACACCCATCCTTCAGATATTTGTAAACATTAATAAGATCCCCTCTCAGTCTTCTCTTCTC